>JAUZNC010044401.1:0-16755 GCA_034780395.1 Vannuccia rotundouncinata | reverse complement strand
TCTATAAACACGTAATATTTTATCTATGTAAATATAATAACTTTTTAAAAAGAATAAATCTATGTTTTCACAAACGCACATTAATTTCGATATAGCCTATAAAATATATAATGTATTAATAATCATAGGCTATAGGTAATAAATGTCCTGTCCTGTCCCATCCCAAAAACCTCTCTAAGATGGGATGACATATTAAACACCCCAAAAATAGGTATTAAACATCCCAATAAATCCTAGGAACATTTAAATAAATAAATAATAAATTTCCACTGGATGTAGGTAATAAATGTCCACCAAAAATTAACAAAATTAATTTAAATATCAAGATAAAAAATAATTTAAAACAATTATTAATAATAAACAAATTGATTGCACAGCCTGAAGCAATCCTCTTTCTCCACTCCCACCTATACCATGGAGTCAGAATCTATGACATGTATATATGTATAATATCCTCATTATCATGATTTTCCTATATTAAATAATGCTGAGGGGGGGGGGTGTAGGTTGTTTATTGAAGTATACTATGGTGCATTTTGGATGGTACAGGCTTGTTTAGATGCACATTATTTAGAGTTATTATTTATGTTAGGTTGTGAAAAAAATGGAATCACAGCTCATAAATGCATGCATACAGGCTTATTATTAGGAAAGACATATATAATCAATATTTCATGTTTGGTTTCAATTATTTATTTCAAACTTATATATATATATATGTTAAATGAAGAAAAAGCCTTTTATGTGATGCAGTGTTTATAGTGGTTACATTATGTAATGGAGTGGGGATTAGTGTCTCTTAAAACATTATACAGTACATCCTTATATAAGGATAGTACATAAGTTCAAATTGATGCAAAATAGCATTACATAATACTTAAACAGCCCCATATAAGTTATGAAGATATACCATTCATAAAATAAACTCTATTATTATTATTATTTAGAAAAATTAATTCAACACAGCTAGCAATTTATAGTGTGGGCACAAATTAATAGAACTGAGTGTTTCTTTCCTTCTATACTTTCATTATAACATACTGTAGTGTTCATATTATTATCCATTATATTGATTAGCTATATTATGTTATTAACTATTGCATCATATAATGAATTGTGTTCACCTGTTATACTTATTCATTCATACCACTATTCTTATAGAGACACTCTATCTAATATTTGCAGTATTATGGTTATTCTGTTATATTAAACACTACTGTTGTTCTTGTTAAATAAAGCCTTAATATCAGCTATGTTTTCTTTTTCATTACACATACAAAATATAATACAAATAAAGAAATTCAATTCTTTTAACTAATTATTGTGATAAAAGACAAGCCCAAAATCACAGTTACTCTTTCAGTTTCAAGGAAACCTTGTGAATGTAGTATATATACTTGTATTCTAAGATCTTAAATGATATTTACTTTTGTTTGATATTTTGTCTAATATTTTACAAAATTCAATGTAGTATTCCACTAATATGGATAAAACCACAAAAATGGCACAGTTTACAGTATCTACATTATTTTTCTACAAAGTTTAAGCCAGAATTTAAATTGATGATGATGCATGATAATAATGGATTGATATAGTGTAACCGAAGCAATCCAACAAAAAATTGTGCCAAATAATAACATTTAACTTATTAAAACCATAATATTAATTTAGAATAAAAAATTAGTAATCCAAACTGTTAATGATATGGTAATATTCACTGTTATATTTAAATGAGTACAATAAATTAATATAGCAAAATATTGTAGTGATATTCAACAATAGGTATACATGTATTGATATGAAGTTAAAATTAATGATTAAATGTAATAAACTTCACAAATTTAATTAAACATGATTAAATGTTAAAGGATGTTAAAATGTCCTAGGTCCTGACTCCATGGTGTAGGTGGGGGTTGAGGAAGAGGGTTGACCCAGACTGTGCATCAATTTGTTTATTATTAATAATTGTTTTAAATTATTTTTTACTTTGATTTTTAAATTAGTTTTGTTAATTTTTTATTTTTTGGGAGGTTTATTATCCACATCCCTAGGATGAGTTGGGACATTTAATACCTATTTTTGGGATGTTTAATACTCTGTCCCCACCCAGGAACGTTTTTGGGATGGGACAAGATGTTTATTAACTATAGCCTAATCATAGTCTTAAAATGTCAGGATTTTTGAAATTTTATGACTATATTATTTATTTTGTTTTATGATTTATATAATTTGTATAGAAAGTTTAGAGACTCTCCCCTATGATTTTCATATTATACATACTACATAATATTACAATCAAATAACTGTCAAATCTTTTCAAAAAGTTTTAAAGATGTCAAACCTTGTTTAGAGGAAAATCCTTTTAATTTACTTAATATGATTTATGAGAAATTTCTATAAATTGCTATTTATGTATAATGTAAAAAAAATTAAGAAAGAACATGTTCAATAATACATTATTATATATCTGGCCATTTTTTTTACAAATATAAACATGAAAACTGAATCTAAATTATCAAGTTATACATACCCCTCCATAAATTAATTTTCAAGTATTTATGCCTCAGGTGTAAATATTGTACTCCCAGTAGTAGTTTATGTAATCCAAATAAGACTAAATTTATTGATTTTCCTTCAGTTTCTACTGGTAGTAAGCTAATACCACTTTATACAATTGACTCTTAATGTCTGAAATACCATTGGAATCATCTCCTTTAGCAACAATTCCAATAAGTCTGTTAACTAGATGTACATAATGGACATGAGATTGCAATTAGACTATGTCACTAATTTAAAATTGGTTTTTTATTATAAAATTTCTTCTGATTATTGAATTTGTGTAAATTATAAATATTTGGAAAACATTACATTTTTTTCTTCAAAATGTTTAAAAAACATCACTTTATTCCATATTTTTAGGGGTCTAGGCCCCCTCTCTCCCCACCTACTTTAGATTAGCTTCCTACATCTGTGTCTAATAGTTGTGTTTGCTATGGTCTTATAAGGAGTTTGAGTGCCCCAGTTATATTCATTTGTTTCATTGTCACTTTTAATTTATGTTTACTATATATACCTGCAAGCTCAGTTATTGGCAAAGGATTTCATAAAGATTTAGAAACTGTACCTTGAAGTTCATCCATTGGACTAAGTTGTCTTAGCACCCTATGATGCAACAAATTCTTATAATATTCTGCATCATTCAAACCAATAGATAGTATTCAAACCAAATCATAGTATTGTCTTTTATCTGTGTTCTGGGCCTTTCTTCAAAGTATTCATATGCTCATTCTATGATGGAACATACATATTATTTACTTAAATGAACACAATTGTGATAATTCCTCAATAACATGACTTATAAATTTTTTATCATGATCACTTTGAAGGACATTTGAAGTTTCAAATGTCAAACAAAATTTTAAAAGCTTTGATGCCACATCTTCAGAATGGTAACTTTTTGATAGCTTGAGAAAATTGAACATTGTAAAATGAACCTGATATTGAGAATACGTTCAGACTCACAATCTCATTCAGTCCTCCAGATATTAAATCAAAATGATCCAAAGATAGTAAATAATTATTTCGAACTGGCTTGAAAACTAAATTCCTTTTTATATGTGACTTCTCCTGCTGTTGTGCTTCACAGTTCTACTGTCTTTCTGCTAATGTTGTGATAACTTTTTAGTGGAGTTAGTGTTTATTTGTGGCAACTATGATTGTGAGTTTCCTTTATCACAGAGGTATACCATAGTTAAATATTAATAATGTTATATAGTTGTAAAATGATAACAACAAATATTACTAGTAAATTAAATTAAAAATATTATTTACAAATGGAAATATTTCTAAAGTAAATATTGATTGTATAATCTTGCATGCTTAGCATACCAATCCAGTTCCATAAAATAAGAATTTATTAACATTGTAAACTTTGTTTTTCGGCTAACATTTCCGAAACAAATGAATGCAACATATAATTAATTTTCAAGTAAATTTCACATAATTACAAAATGCAGACTATTTTATAGATGAAAAACAAAATATTTTATATTGTTTTGGTTGAGTGCCTTTTTTGCCAAGTAACCATTTCTTAAAAATATTCCAAATGATTAACTATCTCGTCTTTCAAAATGATTGATTGAAGTATACTCTTTTACCAAACTTAGAGTTAATTGTTGTGGGTTTATCTGCTCTTTGTACTGATGCCAGATCTTCACCAATAGCAGGATTAGCTAAGGCATTCACATCATTCACATCATTCACACTTTGTAAACCCATAGAAATAGAGCTAGACTTTATAAACATATGCTAATGTTAAACAAGTATCCCATTGTAGAAAGAATTGTTTTGTTTTTGTGATTTCCACACATTTCTAGTCAATGTTTGATTTTGGTAGTCAACTGTCTTAATTCACTTGTCACTGGATCAATTGAAATATAAAAGGACGAATTTTTGAAGAGTCCAAATATATTAAAATGTTAAATTGATCTTAAAATATTTTTGAGCTCTAGTATTATTCTTTTAATTATCTTAAACTGAGTTTTCGTGAACATGACATTTTTAGTACTTTCTAATTTACAAATAATTATTGTGTCAAAAAATTCGATTTATTCAAAAATTTTCTTTACTCTGTTTTTATTTTATTAATTATCCTTTATTTTGCTATTTTAGTTAATATCTTGAGCATGTCGAGTTTTGCTGATTATATCACCCAATGTGAAAGCAATGATGGAATAAGGCTTTCTTGGAATGTATGGCCCACCTCACGATTGGAAAACAGCCGCAACATTGTTCCACTGGCCTGCCTCTACACTCCTCTGAAAGAACGGCTGGATCTTCCTCCAATTAACTATGAACCTGTCGTTTGTCAACGCAGCCAATGTCGAGCCATACTCAACCCCTTCTGTCAAGTGGACTTCCGTTCGAAGACGTGGGCCTGTAGTCTGTGCATGCATAGCAACTCCTTCCCTCCCCAGTATGCTGGTATGAGTGAGCAAAGCCTACCCGCTGAGCTTATGCCACAGTTCACAACACTGGAATACATCATACCAGTAAACATAAACTTGCTTCCTTCCTAGGATGACATTTATAAGTTATTTGTATTAATATAGTCAGAAAGTTTTGATGATTTGTTTTAATTTGTACAAAAAAGTAATTGTATTTTACAGCGTGTTGTAACTCCACAGCCGGTTTATCTACTTGTTCTGGATACCTGTTTGGAGGATCAAGACTTCACATCTGTTAAGGTATGACCCACTCTTAATCATATCATTGCTATCAACACGTGATTATAAATACTTATAATTATAAATGTAACTAATTGCCCGAATTCTATCTTGTATAGTTTTAATTATGTTTTTAACTTAACTTCTCGAATGGAGTTGAATAGAGTTAAATAATAATATTATACTCATTATAATTAATGAACTAAATATGTTTTTAGTAAAAGTTTACAGCCAATATACAGGTTGTTTCAAAAGTAGGTATACAGTTTATAGTAAAAATTTATTTAATAAAAGCAGTGTATATAGTGTATTGTAAATTTGTATTTTACAAAGAACAGTATACAATCAATTTTAGATAGGATAATAAGTTAGAGTGAAGTGTGTGGCAGATCAAGCTCTTTAGAGGCACGTCTTGTGGATTTCTTGGGGATCTGAGTAAATGCTAAAGCGACTGCCATTGTGTTATCTTCAGTGTACACTGTGGTAGGCCTTCCTGATTTTGAAGCATTTGCGACTGATCCCGTCACTTCAAACTTGTCTCTGATTCTGTAGATTGACAAACATAATGGAGGATTTGTTTCAAAAGAATCGCGCCATTTCTGTTGTATTGTATTGTGTTTTTTAGAAATTTTTGAAATTCCAATTATGCCTATAATTTACTATACACTGTATTTATTATAAACTGTATACCTAATTTTAAAACACCCTGTATTTGATAACTAAACTTATTGTTTGTTTCATATGGACAACAGGAGTCGTTGCTCATGTCGCTGAGCCTGCTACCACCATCAGCCCTCGTGGGACTCATGACATTTGGAAAGATGGTCCATGTTCACGAGCTGCAATACGAAGGCCTCGCAAAGTCCTGGGTGTTCAAGGGGACCAAGGACTACTCGGGTCGTCAAGTCCAGGAGATGCTGGGACTCGGCCGTGGATCGGTGGGGTCTGCAGGAGCGCGCGGCCCAGGACCCCAGACTGATGTGCAGACTGGACATCTGCCCACAAACAGGTCTGCAGAAAAGACATTAGGGCTCCTCATTCCTCATATGATAGACAAGAATTACCTTCCTTCACTATCAGGTTCTTTCAAGAAGTGCAGAATTGCGAGGCCTCACTTACCGACCTGCTCAATGAACTTCAACCCGACCCCTGGCCAGTGAGTCAGGGTAAGCGACCTTGTCGTTCGGCCGGTGCTGCGCTCTCATTGGCTGTAGGCCTACTGGAGTCTGCCTATCCCAATACGGCGGCCCGGGCGATGGTGTTTTTGGGTGGTCCGTGTACCCAGGGTCCTGGGATGGTGGTAGACGAAGACCTCAAGAATATAATTCGATCTCACCACGATATTGAGAAGGACAACTGTCGCTATATGCGCAAGGCTGTGAAGGTGTGTTGACTGATTTTAGACCAATTTGAAGACGTTTTTATAGGTCTCTAGAACTCAATTTATGAATAATGTATTGATTTCTCAACAAACAATTTAAATGTAGTATCTACTGTTTGTTTTCACTATTTTATAAATACAGTCTACAACTAGACTTAAATTCTGTTCCTACTCAATTCTACTCCTTGTATGATCTCGAATCTATGAAGTTGTATCAGTACTCATCTCTTGCCAGTTTTACGAAGCGCTGGGCAACCGGGCAGCTCAGAACCAACACGTGGTCGACCTGTTTGCCTGTGCCCTCGACCAGAGTGGTCTCCATGAGATGCGCTTCCTGGCCAACTACACCGGCGGTCTCGTGGTCATGGGCGACTCCTTCGCCACCTCTCTCTTCCAACAGTCCTTCCGCCGAGTCTTTGAGAAGGACCGATTCGACAACTTTAAGATGGCTCTGGCAGCCACTATGGAGGTCAAGGTTAGTCTCGATAGAATCTATCTGTCTGTTGAAGTCTGTCAATGAGGTATCCACTGTATTGTTGTTCAGTGTTCCCGAGAACTAAAGATCAACGGGTGCATAGGTCCCTGTTTCTCGGCGGGTATGAAGTCACCGAGTATCTCAGAAACAGAGATCGGTGTAGGCGGCACCTCAGCCTGGCGTGTCAACGGTCTTTATCCCTGTACCACCCTGGCTGTTTATTTTGAGGTGGATAGTCAACACAATGCTGTTATGCCAGCAGTAAGTCCTGGCATGTTTCAAATAATGTTAACTGCTATTAAATATTCTTTGTGTTTACTATGATTTTAGTTTTACTGTTGATTTTATGATTTCCTATTGTTTTTAGTGGAGAGCTTCGATAGTTTAAAAGTAATAATTCTAGTGTTTTTTGGAAATATTGAAGTTTTTATTCGACTATTATTGTTGTGATATGATTAGTCATGCTAGCATCTGTTACGCGTATCTTTAATTCAGTGATGTACTTACGGACTTATTTGATTCATCGACTCTCGTCATTACCTTCTTATTGTATTGATTTAGGCAAGTAACCATACATTATTTACTAATTAAAGGGCGTTGTAATTTCTGCCTTCATATGCATTCCCGTATTTTGAAGCTAAGTTGTCAAAGGTGGCTACCGATTTATAAAATGAGATAAATGTGAAATATCTATTCAAATATTTATCTAGAATTTGTTCAATTATTCTGTAAGCAGCGCAAATCTTTACATTAAAATAACACATTAATTATATATCATCGAGTTGAGAATTGGAATGTCAGTAGCATGGGATGTGGACATCCAGACCAACAAAGAACCCCCCCCCCCAACTCAGACTATTTTAATTCAGCCAGTTATATTCCCCCCTTCTCTCCACGAAAGGGTGGTCGAGGATATGTGCAACTAGTCACCCAATATCAGCACTCGTCCAACCAGCGCCGGATTCGTGTATCTACCCTCTGCCGGAATTGGGTAGATGCGGCCGCCTCTCCTGGCCACCTGATCGCCGGTTTCGACCAAGAGGCAGCCACCGTTGTCATGGCGAGGATGGCGATGTTTCGGGCTGAGTCTTCGGATGGACCGGACGTCCTGCGCTGGCTAGACCGACAGTTGATCAAGTTGTGCCAGAAGTTTGGCGACTTCAGGAAGGAAGATCCCGCCTCATTTCGTTTCCCGGACCAGTTCTCCTTCTACCCGCAGTTTATGTTCCATTTGCGGCGTTCTCAGTTCCTTCAGGTCTTCAATAACAGTCCTGACGAGACCGCCTTCTATCGGTAAGCAGAAGAATAGCTCTCTCATATTGGGAGCATAACTTGAGAGCATGAACTTAAGTGTTCCAACTGATCCAACAGTGTTCTTTGTTTGTTTAACAATTTCATTTGTTTACTATTTTTCTTGTGTCTATTTATTTTCTTTAGTTTTATTTCAAACTGTACTTTGCACAAACTTCCACAATCCCATTAATCCACATTGCATTTTAATATTACATTTTTTACAATATTATATTAGACCAGTTCATTCTAGAATCAAACTTATTAATAATCTGTTCTTTCATATTTTTATATATAATTGCGATTATTAACAATATTATAATATACATATTGTATTAAAAAAATTTACATTTATATAATTGACCCTTGAATTTCAAATTGGGACAAGCGTGAGAACCCTGCTAAACCTTTTCTCTCTCAAAATGTGGCCATTTTCTCCTCTAGTCACATGATGAGCAAGGAGGACTGCTCCAATTCGCTCCTCATGATCCAGCCCTCCCTCACTTCCTTCTCGATGGACGGAACCGATGAACCAGTACTGCTGGACAGTAGTTCTTTACAAGCAGACCGTATTTTATTGATGGACTCTTTCTTCCACATTCTCATCTACCACGGGGACACAGTTCACAAGTGGGAGGAAGCCGGCTATGCGGTGATTAACACTTTTTGTTTATAATTCCTTTATATAAATGCTATGGCCTTTTTGGAACGTTTGCATAGATTAGCAAGTGCACAATTCGTGTGTAGCACACTCTAAAGATATGTGCTATGGGTAAGCACAACTAAACAATTCCCATGATTCTTAAGTATAATTTATTATTGAAATATTACTCATACTTTATCGATTTTTTAATATCTGATTAAGTCGATTTGTTGTTATATTGATTGTATTCATAAATTTTCACCACAGGACATGCCGGAATACGCTTACTTCAAGACAGTTCTAGCTCGACCCAAACTCGAAGCAGAGGAATTGCTTAAACAACGCTTTCCCATGCCCCGATATATTCTGACACATTTTGAAGAGTCTCAGGCGCGCTTCCTGACTTCCAAGGTCAACCCTTCGATCACACATAACAATATGTATGGTTATGGGCAGGTGAGATGTCCCCACCGCTCCATTCTATATATATTAAAATAGGTTTTCCAGTTTTATTGTTTTTAGTTAATAATTCGATGTTATGATAATATCTATTGAGTGCATATTTTAACTATTTTAATTGAAATATATTGCAATTTTGTTTCCAATTGGTTTTTTAAAACATAACAGCACTGTAAATTGTTCAGTACTTATAATTATTTATCTAATATAATATAAAAAGATGTAATATTCTTTATTCTTTTCAAAGGGTTCGAATGATGTAAGTGATTCGTTCGTTAATTAATTATTAATTTTCTGTTACTGTGTTTATATTTTGTTTCTGTCCTGCATTGAAACGTTGTCATCAAATTAATAATTTATAATAAGTCCTTTTTGGTCGGTGTGTTGCTTATATTATGTTTTATATGTTTATCGTCCATGGTGCAGTTCTGGTAATGGTTTCATTAAAAATGTTCAATTATTAAATATACTACTCATATATTTGTTATTAATATGTGACATTTCAACTTTATAATTTACAGGATAGCGGAAATCTTGTTCTCACAGATGACGTTTCTCTTCAAGTGTTTATGGATCATCTAAAGAAATTAGCAGTTACAACCACTGCCTAAACATGGTTTTGTTTTATTAAATACAGTACTCATTCTATCTCATTTTATTAAACATCATTTTTACTCTAGTCTAATGTAAACCTTTTTGTCATAATTTTTGTATTTGTAGTCTCTATAAGTAATGATAGTTATACAGTGTTTTTCCACATTTTGTTTTACAGTAGGCTATGTAAAACATATTTGAAAATTTTTAATAAATTATAGTAGGTCTATAAGTAATTGATGTAATTTATCAATAAGTATTTATTACAAACATATATGGTTGTAGAGTAGTTTTTTTCTCTGTAAACGAAATAAAAGAATTATTTTTTTGTCACAATAAATTACTAGAAGTGCATTTTCCCATTTATGCTATCTGACCTATCTCACCGTTTATTTTTTTCCAACATGATCTGTTTTTCATTTTGTTTCATGTTTCTTAATTTATTTAAATCTTTTTTGTTAAAAAAATCTGTTATATTTAATTTCTAAATGAAACAACTGAACTCTAACTGTTTATTAATCTGTATTTCTTAATATTGTTGCTATTCAGAAAATATATGTCGTTTGTTATTGCATTCTTGTTCTTTGTCAGCCTAATATGGGTTTATAGATTTTATTCATCCGTTTCAATCATGTGTGTGCCGCTTGTTTGGGTTGACTCGGTCCCTTCTTTATTCATAGGTGGGCTCAGATATATTTAAGTACATTATTGTCAAGATTAACGAAATTTATCAAATTCTCACATGATCAGGAAATTTCGTATTAGAATTTTATCTGAAAATTTGAATTGGTCGGCTTTCCAGCCTCTTGACCAAAATGAAACTATATTTCGTTTTCATGGATATTATAAGTGTATTTATTTATACAATAATAGTATGCGCACGAAAATGTATATATAGGAGGGATTAAAAAATGTCCATTTCTGTTTGTTGAAATCTGGGATGGTCTCCGTAGATTTTAAAATATCAGCCCAACTCTAAAATACCACAACTGTGAATGTTTGTGTTTTAGTTTTTTATTCCATTTTACTGTAAAGTTTGTAATATATACAATATCTATAGATCATAATGCTAATACTACATATACAGGTGAAGGATATTACCATACATATAGTACAAAAGTGGGAATAATTTGACATGAAAAAAATTTGAAGATAGATTAATTATTAACCTCCTAAAGTGCTCTCTAATTTCATTCATTGATGTCCTTACAATCTCATATATATTGATATCGTAAATGATATAATTTTTTTGGATACTTATGTGGATACAACTCCTATGATTAATTAAGATCATTATTTATACTTAACGGGGCGTCATTTTACATTAAATTCTAATCATCCTCCTCTCATGAATATATTTCAGCCAATGGGAGTATCCGACAGAATTGTTGGGCTGTGGACGTATAAGAAAGGGGAACGAATGTTTTTAGCGGATACGCTATCACGTCTTCCACGAAGTAATATCTCCTTAGTGCCAACGATAAATTTACTCAAAATGAATTCGTTGCAAGAGTTCGACGGCAAAGAATCTTTACTTCATGACATTAGTATATGCACCGAGCCTGATATCGTTTTACTCAAAAAGTACATCACGAAAGGTTGGCCTCGTTATTCAAGTTCTTCAATGATGTTGTCATGCACTAAGGCTAATCATGAATATTCAATCCAACAGTGCATCGTTTATCGAGGTCTTCGCGAAATTCCCTCTAAAACTCTACGTTCACGCATATTTCACCTTCTGCATCAGCATATCGTCCGGGGATTGTCTGTATGATCCATCTGCCAAGACCATACTTTTGGTGGCCTGAAATGGATCTTCAAATAAATTCATTCGTCCAACGCTGCAGTACATGGCATACCAGATACATGCCAGAAAAGGTACGAATTCTCATCTCAGATCTTGGGAGGGTGATACTTATTTTTTCGAAAGAATACACTTGGATGTAGCTCTTATTACGCCGACAAATTATTTCTTGTACTCGTACTTGTACTCGTAAAGTGGGTTGACGTCCAGTTGCTCACCAATTTGTCAGCTAAACCATGAATGATTGCTGCATTACGGCAAACTATGAAATATGTGGGAATACTCACGAGAATTATACTATCTGACAATGGAACTAATTTTCATTCCAGGGAATTTCTGCAATTTCTAGAGTCTTCTGAGTTTTCTGACTTCGTATCAAACAATTTCATTCGTCATATAAGAACTCGAGCAGGACATCACTAGTCCAACGACCATGCCGAAAGACTTGTCTAATAATTGAAGTTTTATCCATAGACATTATATATCTATACTTTAACTAGATCTGCAATCTAAAAGTCAGCGTTTTAGCCAAAAAACTTCAATTTGATTAGTTTATTTGAGATTATAGGCATATTACTTCAATTTGATTGATCAATTTGAAGTTTTTTTTACCATTTTTTGCCTAACACGCTGGCTAATTACTTAATTTTAGACTGGCCGTGGTCGCATTCTGTCACAATCACAATACCACCCCCGTTTCCAATGGTTCCGTAACGAACGTTTCGTTTTCGAGGTCCTTGATGGACGTGGCAGGTTAGTGTACGACACTGATGTATTTCCAAGGAACGTTCATGTACAAAAAGAAGAAAGCCCCAATTCGTTGCCGTGAAAGTTAAGTGTGAAGACTTAACTAATACTATACGCCGGACATAATCAATGACCATGATATGCGACTGTTGAAAACCCTGTAACGCCAGAAATAACATTGGAGAAACCAACGCTCAGGCGTAGTCTGCGTAAATGCGGGAAACCAACTCGCTATGGTTATGATAAATAATGGGCTATGTATTGCTATTTACGATTTACTTTGATTTCCCCATTTTAGTGGGGAGGTGTTATATATTGTGTTAAATCGTTGTATAATACGTTTTATCGATTATTGCTGTGATTATTGGCTTGTTATTATTGATCGCATTGGAGTGTATGATTATAGTGAAAAGTGTTTACTCGGTTGAATTATATGTAATAAAGGTATTGAACTGCGAGATGCTAAACCAGAGTTACTTAGCAATATGAATGAACGTACGATTACTATACTATTCCTAATAAGCGATACTTCTGTTATTCTGAGTTTCTTTCTTTCTGTAATAAAACAGGTACTAAATTTTGATTTCAAATCTTTGTCATTTTAAAAGAAGAAAAAATTATAAACAGATTTATATTATGTTTATATATTTCATTATGATTTTCACTTTTTGTTAAATAGTCGATTGATGCAGAACCGATTGATTAAGAAAATTTATCAGGACGTTGTTAATAAAGCCGCATGTGCTTTCATTTTCATTGTATTTTTAGAGTAATTAGCGAAAGCCATTTCCGTAATTGTGAAATTAGAAAACAACGCTGAAAACATCGGATTACATACTGATTTTGAATTTTTAAAATTGAATTCATACATAGAAATTTTAATACTCTAATTTTTAATAGACTGAGGTTGAATCATAGATATACTATCTATGTTTAAGTTTAACTAGATTGGTAATCTAGCTGATTTTTGTCCCTTAGTATCGGTTTCTGTCGATTCTGGCAAAAATTCAATGTTATTAGTAATTACTACAGTAGTAGTATTAAATTCAATAATTGTTTATATGTATTAATTAAATATATATTCTGTTAAAGTATTTTCAAATTATTTAACCAATCACAACTCTGGATTTGCCATACACGCGATGCAACATACTTTAGTATAGAAATATTTTAGATGTCCAATCTAATTCTATATATAATATACAGGGTGGCCCATAAGTAGTCGGCCCCAAGTTAAATTGATAAACTGAGTAGAATTAGTAAGATGATAATATGATTACAATTAGTATATTTACAATAATTATTACAACAGTTAGATTATAATTAGATTACAATTGTTTACAAGAATTATTACAACAGTCCAATATTATCGCAAGTGTTCGAAGTGTCCACCATCTGCATTCAAACAGTCATGATAGCGAGAAATGACGCTGTGAGCAACTTTGCAACAAATTTCTGGCGTAATTGTTAACCATTCTGCTCTAATAATTTCCTTTAAATGCTCGATGTCCCTTGGTCTTCCATGGCGGAATACCTTTTCTTTCAACACGCCCCACAGAAAGAAATCTGGCGGTGTGAGGTCCGGTGACCTCGCGGGCCACTCTATGGATCCACGTCTGCCCATCCAGCGTCCAGGAAAACGTTTATCAAGCCATGCTCTCACATTCTGACCATATGGTGGAGCCCCGTCTTGCTGGAAGATTCAATCATCAGAGTCAGGACGTTGAGAAATGATTGGCCACAATTTGTCTTCCAACATAGCCTCATACCGTGTTGAATTTACTGTCTCATCAAAAAAGAATGGCCCGATAAGCCCATCACTATTAGTCCTCCCCAAACTGTGACACCGGGAGTGTTGACCTCTTTGGTAAGAATTTCGTGTGGATTTTAATGGGATCAAAAAATGGAATTGTGACGATTAATGCGGCCGTTTAGTTTAAACATCGCTTCATCCGACCAAAGCACTTTGTCCACGATGAAAGGGTCAAGGTTGTGGAAGGCAATGAAATTTTCACAAAATTGAGATCTGCGATCTGTATCGTCCTCATTTATGGCATGGAGTAGGTGAGGGCGGTATGGTTTTAGACCAATTTCTGTCATTATTCTCTGCAGAGAACTTCTTGAAATGTTGAGTTCTGCTGAAGCTCGTCGTTGTGATTTTTTAGGGCTTTGTGTAAATGCTGCAGCAATTAAATCAGCATTTTCAACAGTTCGAATGTCCTTAGGAGCACCACTCTTCCTGCCATCTGTTACACAGCCAGTTTGAACGTTTGAACAGCCAGTCACCAACGTTTGAATTGATGATTTTGTAGGTGCCGGTGTTTGAAAATGTGTATGCCAATCATCAATAATTCGTTTGAAGCCGTGTGAAGTTTCATAATAGCGCTTTATTAAGTGAATTCGCTCTTGCAAATCTAACCTACGTCCTGTAGCCATTGTTAAATTGTGAACTGACTAAGTAACTAATTAAACTGAATATTATTTTAATGAATACGATTAATGAATTAATCAGAATACGATTAATGAACCAATCAAAATTCGATTTAATATTTATCTGCTGCTTCACAAATCTTACTGCAGCTTACTAATTCTATTCAGTTTATCAATTTAACTTGGGGCCGACTACTTATGGGCCACCCTGCACAATATCTATGGGCTTAATACAAAAACAATGGCAAAATATATATTATTTGTTTTAAGGCAAAACCTTATTTAAATTCAATCAATTTATTGATTTTAAGTATGGAGCGCATTCCGTATATCGAACAAAATTTCTTTCAATAATTTCATAATGTTAAAATAATCATAATGAACGTATGTGCTGTTCATTTGTTGGTGGTCCATTTTATTCTCTGTAATTATGTTAATAAATCGGAGACTTGCTTTACTGAAAGAGCCAAATTAGTAGGTAAGTGACAGGTAAATTATAATACCTTTTTATTACCTATGCAATTTGAATTTCTATATTTTTGTTACCGAAGTAAACAATCATAAATAATTATTAAAAATATTCAAATGTAACAATTTTTTTAAAATAAATATCTAATTGATACAATTGGATTAGTTAGTTTCGATATACCATAATTATAGGGGTATCCAAAGCTGTCAAAGCTATCCAGATATTATTATTAAGATTCGTGAAAATATATCAGATAAATTTTAAAATTACCCTTCTGTAATTTATTTTAACTTGTATAGGAAAGGTCATCAAAATTATAAATTGATACATAAATATGAATGTTTATAGAAATTGTACTATAAGATGTACGAATCTTAAAAGTTTAAGAAATCAAAAGAGTAAAACTATATATTTGAATATACCTACATTATATTATACGTTACACATACTGCAATAAAAGTTAGACAAAGAATATATAATTTTTACCGAACTAATGTATTTTGCATCATTGGCGAAGTTTCTCAACTTGGGCAATGTTTCTCTACAGAGCTAAGTTATTGGGATATTCCTGAACGGACCTGCACAATCTTATGCGAAGAGAAGGGATGTCTCAAGGAGACCTGGGAACCTCAAAACAGCTACTGTAAATGTGAAATTTGTAAAAATGCATTGCAACAAGGACATCATGATTGCAATCTGTCTCCTTTTGAATATAATATTGTTATATAATGTTTATAGTGTTAATAATTTATTGTAAATAATATTTAAAAATATATAATAAAATTTTATGAATATAAATTTTATTTTCTTAAGAATCTATGAAAAAGTCCATTGAATATAACAATATAACAAAAGATAACAATATATTTTATGGATTTTATATTGAACTCTTATTTTTCCAAAACTTTAAAAAAAATAAGTGCATTTCTAAACATTTATTATTTAAGTTTGATGAACATTTAATATAAATTAATATCCTCGATCTCTTATACGCTCTCTCGTATCAATAAATATCCTCTTATTGAAGAGTAATACTTTTCAAATATCGTGAAAATAATTATTTCCCTACTCATTTTTACAAATTCTATATCTATAAATCTATTATATATCCATATCAATGCGAAATTCATAAGAGTTATTGATGCATTTATTATTAATATAAGACGCTGATTACCCTAGGTACTTCCAACAAGATGGGGCGCCTCCCCATTTCGGGAAAAGCGTACGAGAGTGGCTAG
>JAUZNC010044390.1:0-16757 GCA_034780395.1 Vannuccia rotundouncinata | reverse complement strand
ACCTGTCGATAACGCTCATGTTCTTCTATCTCATTGATTGAAGTTGCCCATATTCTGTCGTTTTGATGGTTAGGTTTCCTACAGATGTAAACGAAGAACATGAAGGAAGTCATTTTCATCCCATAGTCTCAGGTGCTCACAAAAGGTAAGGCGCTGTAGTGGTGACTTGAATTCCATATATGAAGTCCAGAAAAATTGACATTAGTTAACAATAACAATTCATTTTAACAATATATATATAATGAATAATTAAATATTATAAAGTCTGTATAATTTTTAAGTGTGTAGAATCTGAGTTTTACAAAGTTAAGGAACAACATTATTAACCTCAATACAACGTGCACATTATGTAAACAATTAATAAATATATTAGAAAATTTATTAATATAAAACTGTATATCGTTTTAAAGTTAAAAGACAAATATTTGATTCAAATTAAAAAAAAACTGAGCGATTGAACTAATTAATTTAACTTATTTTTTACATTTTAGCTAAATAATTTATTGCAATGGAACTTGTATTGTTATTGCATATACATAATTCAATATTATAATGTAAGGTTAAAGTTAATGAACATACTAAAATTGTTTATTGACTATAATATATTTGTTAAATACCTTTGACGTTAAGTTAAAATAAGTTACACATATATCATTACTTACAACAAATTTTTCTCCTTATTTATTGGTTGGTATTAAAGCCAATCAATTATCGAGGGAACTAATATAACTGAAATTAATTTCTTTAGAAAAAGCTGAGAGCTCTTTTGATTAAAATTAATAATCTTATACTTGGGACGGAAAATATGGTGGAAAAGTTTATCAGTTTGATTTGTAAAATTAGTTTTTATATTTTATTAAAAACAGATATATCTGTCAACGTGGGTGAGTTTTGTTCATTGTTTTTCTTATATATTATAAATTTTATTTATATTATAAAAACTAAAAATATTGTTTCAATCAATAAGTTAATCGATATTTCAAAGTTTATAAATGTAATATCATTACAATTTCATAAAACAACTTATTTATGCTCTTAGATTTTTATAATAAATTTGCTATAATGACTCGATCTAAGTAATATAAGATTTAAATTATGGAAGTAATAATGAATATTATAATATATAAGTAGTATTACACAATTTAGAATTACAAAATAAGAATTTCCTAGTATAGATTTATGAGATTATATTTGGATGTAGTGGTTTGTAAAAATAACAAAGTTTATATATATTGCCACCTTTAGTATGATTAAAAAATGTAACTACATATACTGTCAAGATGTTAACAGATTTGGCTGTGCAAACAACCGTATAATTATTGAATTAAAATGATTCAATTTCTAAAAGCAAATCACTGAATTCAAAAAAATAGATTTAAATGTAATAATGATGTTAGATTACATTATATTTATATTAAAATTTATTCTTAAAATTAATTATCTTGACATGATACGTTTTAAAAAACTGTTTAACTTTTAATTGTTAGATTGCATTAACCAACGATTATTAACAGTATCATTTAAAGTTTAATATACATTAATTATTGTGTATAATTAATGCCGAAAACTTTTCGGTGAAAACAAAAATTATAACGGCATTATAACATATTTTTAAAAACTCGAGAAGTATTTCGTTATATATAATGTTATATAGTTATTAAAACAAAGATTTCAGTTTAAAACGTTACATTATTGTTACATTACATACATTTAGAGATATACCACTATTTTAGATAACGTTAAATTTTTTGTTTTATCGTGCAAATCTGCCGTCATATTTTTAATAATATAACGTTATTAATTTTCAGTGTGTATTTTCACTCTTTTAACTAAAACCACACTATTACGTTTATTTTTCTGAACCGATTACCAATTATCTCCTCATTGAAAATTACCTTCATACATTAGATAATTGCGTATTCTCCTCAATTATTCTTTAGAGTTAGGTAGTACTGTTGTGTCAAGTTTTTTATTGTATCGCCACTAATTCTTATTACAGAAGACTGTTTTTGATAATTTCATAATTAAGCTTTTATTATATATAACTTAAGTCACACTTTGTCATTATAAGATGAATTTCAAGTTTTCAATTTGGGTCTCACGCCCGCCGCGGCCAATCTCGACTGCATCTCTCGGGGTCTTATTCTTGCCAAAGTAGAGAACGACTCTCAGGTCAGCCAAGTATTGGACACCATGTTTGCTGCTGGAATGTAAGTTAATAATATGAGGTAAAAAGATTCAGAACAAATGTGTTGCATATTCTTATTAAACATTGAGATAAAATTAAACACTAAAACTATAACAATGAAATGAAATATTTTTTTTAGTGAAAAAGAATCAAGAGGACTTAACATAGTTTATCAATGTGTCGGCTAAAGTTGTTTTCTTTTCTCCTACATTGAAGAAAGCCGAGATGTATTTGATACCTCTTGATTCTAAATATAATAAATTCGCTTTTATTAAATTTGTTGTTAAAATAGTTCAATCTATTAAAAATATTTAATGTATGTTGTTTTAGCGGATAATTTATGCAGATTGTTTTTCTTTTACTTTTATATTGTATTTTATCGTTATTTTTATTCTCTGACATTGTACTTCGCTAGATTAAAGTTCAATGGAATTCAGCAAATAATTAATGTATATATTAATAATTTGATGTATACAATGTTATTATATTATCTTTTTCAGTTTTTTTGAATAAAACCGATTTCTTGAACTTCTAAATTAAATATATAAAAAAGCTGTTTGTGGTTAATATTACAAAAACAGTTATGTTTCTTTTCTAAAAATTAATTTAAAATGTGATATATATATTTTTTAGTGGAACCAAACATTTCGAATTGAAAATAAATAACTATAATTAGTTTTTACTTTTATAACCATTCGTAATTTCTACAATATATATTTTTTGCAAACTCGTATTACAAAATTCATAAAATTTTAGACGCCTAATTATAATAGATAAGAACAAATATAGTTTTGATTATTCTACTAAATAACGTACAGATACCTACATTTCAATAAAAAACTGGAATATATACAACGTATGCTGGAACGTACAAACATCCACTTTGAAGTATTATAACTCTTTTTTCATCAAAATTAAAAGTGCGAAATTAAATTTTGTTATATATATGAACCAAATCAAGATATATAGAATTTAAAAAAATCTGAGTGTGAGTTCTACATATATTCTAATGCAAAAATATATTCATTGTAGAAAAGATATTTCCATTTAGTTCGATTTAATTAAAAAAAAATTTTAAAAAATAAAGAAATTTTTCTGAAATAAATAATAACTAAGATATCTACTAACATTGTTGTCTACTCCGATGATTTTTAATCGTGTGCAATTTGATTCGTTTTTCACTTTATTTACTCATTTTCTATACAATCATTTTAGAACTGTGGCTTGGTTCAGTTTAAGAAAGAAACCCGGTGTTGATTTGATTGGCGGTACCGACAACCTTGTTCCTATATCTCCCAACTCCCCCACTTTGCAAAAGTTAGAGTGGACGGACGGTAGCCCTGTCACAACCTTCATCTACAACAAACTCCAATCCTTCTGTGAAATTCTGAAGCCAAACCGGCCAGCAATGCAATTCCATTGGTACTCTGCTTCTTTGTGCTACGTAACAGAAGGCAAGGAGGCTGACACGTCATCGCACATATGTTCCGGGACATCACCAGGTATAGGGAGAATATTTCTCTAAAAGTCTGATATTCGAAGGAAAATTTTTTTGGAAGGATATTTGAAAGCGTAATTAAGTAAAACAAGGAAAGAAATATTTATTTTAATAATATTATTCATTTAAAAGTTGTGGCTTAAAATTATGTATTGATATTATTTTAATGATTACCTTGCCTACAAATTAGATAAATCAAAAATATTTACAATTAAACATTATTAAGAGGTTTAACTTTCCTTTACAGCAATTATTTTTTACAACTAATTACATTTTTAAATAAATGATTGATTAATATATTTATTTTATTTAAGTGTGTTAAAATTTGAATTATTTTTTAATGGATCAATTAATTTAAATTCACCTTTATATTAAATAATTAAAAGATTGTATCTTTTAAAAAAATATAATAATTGTAATTATTTTTAAAAAATTTATAATTTTATAGCAGGTTTGATTATCGCGCATACTAACAAATACCGAAGTATTTTCTTAAAACATATGTATATCATGTCTCAATATTTTAAATTGAATTACGTAACATTATTATTGAATTGAGTATCTTCATTAGTTAAACTATATTTTTTCATTAATATATGCATATAACGGTAAGTTAATTTTTGAAATATTTTTTGTTATATATTTATTTATAAACAAAACTTTATTTGCATTTCAAAAATGAATACAGCAAATTATGTATCGCATATCTGATTGAAAAAGAATTATTACTTACTATAAAATTGACAATATTTCACGAATTGACTACAAAGTTAACTATAGTTTTGTTTTTAAATCTGGAAATTCTTTAATTCTTAGCAGGAAATCAAATTTTTATATTTTTATGATTTGGAATGCAGTCTTATAAGTAGGTAAGTATTAAATGGTTATTAATAATTTAAAATTCAATTTCAGAACTGTTTCATCAATGTAGTGATATCCATGAATATCATATCTTTCAATATAAACCTTAAAAATTACATAACAGATTGGAATAATTTTATAATTAAAAAAAATATCAAATTTATATCAAAAGACATCTTGAAATAATTTCGATTTATGTCAAATAGTAAATATTGATTGTAAAAATGTGATTTGATGGATATTTTCTCATTAATTATTACAAAATAACTACAATAGTTGAACAATGTTCTAACCTTTCCGTATAATCTTTAAAATATTTTACAAACGTCTTTGAGATGTTTTCATAGGGTTTGCTAATTTGCTAATAGACTAAAACATCTCTCTCTATATTTTCATAAGACCAAAATTTAAAACTATTCATAAAGTATTTAGTGTAATATCTAGATGATAAAGCTATAATAAAATAAAATTTAAAAGCAACTAACAGTTAGTTCAGTATAATAAGCTTTATCAATGTGAGTGAAATTTGCATTTTACATATAATGAATTAAAGAAAAATTTATTAGCAATAGTGAATGATAATACATTAAAAAATGTATTCCCGATTAAAGGATATGGCCAGCCGACTGTATTTCAATATTTCCCCTCGTTTATAATTTATATATTCCATTTCAACTACATGTATGTTTTAGTATCATTTTAAATAAATAAAAATGATAAACAAAAATACTACCTCACAAAAGAGAGATTGATGGTAAAAATGTGATATTGAAAAAATTGTCAAAACATTAATTTCTTTGTATTTTTAGTCATTCATTGTTGGCTTAATAATTTCCGACTGGAATACATTAAACTACAAAAAGCGACTTACTGTTGGTATCAGACAACTCTGTTATTATCGAGGTTACTATATCAACAAATATTGAAGATATTGATCAGGGCATTATGTAGGGTTTCCCCTTTTATTAAGTTTCCAGTTTCTTTGTCGTACTTTTAAAATGACCCTGGCTCAGAAAAGTGTCACCCAACTCTCAAATCACCGGTAATGATCTTTAGAAAAGGTATTGAGAACCACTTTAATCTGGCTCACAAAAAGGTTGTTGAGTTCCTATTTCAAATGATCTCTTCCTGCGATAACTTTTAGAATTATATTAGTTGACTCACAGTAGTGACTATAATAGTTATGAATTTAGAACTTCAACCCACGTACTTATTTTGTCCGACTCTTTGGTTTAAAAAGGTAGTCAAACAAAAATTTATTTATTATTATACTCTAAATTTTTCATAACACTTTTATGTTAAAACACTGACTTATCAAACTAACTGATTTCATTTATGTATGTTTTAATTTGTCGGACGTTTCGAACGTTTTTTTAAAAAATTACAAACATATGGTATATCATTGAAATTTATTAATACATATCTATGAAAGAATACTTCTATTACATTTTATGTAATGTCAAATTTATGTGTATATAATATTATGTATGTGCAACAATTGTAAACTTTTTCTAAAGTTGTCATTGGTACTTTTAATTTAATTGGTAAAATTTATAATTAAAAACATAATAAAATTTGTTGCGAAATTTTTAATATATTTTTTTAATTATGTCATTTTTCAGACCAAAATTATAGACACTATATTTAAATACTTATTTTTTGTAATATTGACCATTCCCAGTAATCTATAATGATAATACTCTCAAGCTCCTGCAAATAAAAATATTATTCCCAAGAAAGACTTACTCTTTTGTTTCTTTCGATAATTATTTAAATAAAATATATATTTTAAACCTACTATCTTTTCCAATTTAAAATTTCTTTATTTATAATATTTTTAATTTTTAACTCATGATCAGTTCATTTTTAACATTTCTATTTAATAAAGTTATTCATTTTTTAGATACTTTAAACTGTTATTTTAAAAGTAGTTTTATATTTTTTTGATTATTATTTATGAAATGTTTGATAAATGTTGTGGTGTAAGAAAAATTTGTGTGGATATAATTAACATTTTTTAAAATAGTAAACATTTATTATAATTATATACTCGTATACAAAACAGTGACAATATACATTATTATTTACACTGATTATTAAATTATTGCTTAACTAGTGCCGTAAAGAGTGTCATAGAGGTATGATGTTTATTTTTAAATATATTGTTAAAATATAATAGAAGTAAAATAAAAACACTCCTTGTAAAACATTAACCGTAAAAACTACAATAAATAAAATTTATAAAAAAGATTCTTTTATAAATGTGTTGTGAGAAATTTTTTTTTTAAATACTATGAGTGTTTTATTTTTATTTAATTGTATTATATCTTTTATTCAAATTATTTCTTAATTCATGTATATAGAGAAGCTTCAGTTTTTACTATATTAATAATTTATTAAATAATGATTTTTTCCCTCTATTATATATGACTGTCATAATTCATATAAATTTAATTATATTTTCTCATAATAATAGTATCATATATATTTGATTGTATTTATAACTATACCAATACATATATAACATGTTCTAACTATGTTGTCGTGTATTTTTTAATCTAGAATTGCTTAAATTTTTGGTGTTAAATAAAATAAATATATTAATTATATTGTATTGTATTGTATTCCAAATACACAATTTGTTGAAAATCTGCGCCCCTATATTTTCTATATAAGAATGTTATTTTAAATATTCATGAAATAAACCAAACTTAATTTAATATGCTTCATTCGTGTATATGGGTTTTATAATACAGACGGTAAAAGGTAAAATAAACTGCATGAGAAGTAAAAAATAAAGATTTCTCTAATAAACACTCTAATAACTATTTTAAAAGCACTTTCTTTGGTGATATTTTTACTCCTTCGAAATAATTTTTGTAATTTTGCAAACTTTATTATCGTATTAAAATAATCAAAAAACTTTTTAAAAATAGTTAATCAAAAATACAGAAGTAAACATATTGATTGTAAGTAGTATATCAATTTATATATATATAAACTATTAAATAAAAAATCTGTTTTCTGTAAATAATAAATCCTATTTCAATCTTTTTTATTTCCATGAAGCAAACTTGCGTTTCATAGTTATTTAGCATTGTATTGGGAGTTATATTTTTAGAAATGTCTAGATATTTTTATTATTTTTAGAAATTAATTAATAATATTATTTTTAATTATGTAAATTTGTGTATGCTTTAAAAGTAAGTTAATTTAAGTTAATTTTACAAGCGCACATGTTCGATTTGGGTGAGAACTACCCAGGTGTGTTTGTATTTTAAGAAGTTATATAAAGGATCAGTTGTGTTGTTAATAATCACTATCACATTGACAATTGAGCAGTAAATATAATTGAGCCCATAACATACGTAAGTTATTTTATTTTTATAATTATATAATCTTTCCAAAATCACAAATAATTATGAACAGAATCATTTTCTAAAACTATTTTCTTGACCATGTAGAAAAGATTGAAAGAAATAATTATAACTCAAACTATTCATGTTGTTGATATGATTTTAAAATCTATCCGGATCTTGTTCTAATTAATATAATCTAACCAATATAAAAAATATATAAAAACAAATTCTTCTTCCAATCGTAATTGGTGAACCATTTTTTTTTAATTCTCCTATTTAAATTTATTAACATTGGGCGCAGTTTCCAGTGTGTCTATAAAGTAAGACAGTAAGACAACCAGGTAAAAATTTTCGAAATTTTAAATAATCTGATACATAACCTACCTTTTTTATATAGGTATATCATATTATTCTTTAAAGTAATTAACTTTAACAAAAGCTATAAAAAAGTTGATTCCTAAATGTTAAGCTGGATCAGTATCTACATGATATTGGTAAGCCTATGTTGCACAATCTATAATTTAAAGTACCTATATCAAACATGTCAGGCGCGAAGGCGGCCGGAGGGAAGGGGTGTGGGGCGTTCGTCTGGACGAACGCCCCAAGTTCGTTATAATATACTTCCAAACAACAATGCACTTTTACATTTTCCTATAATTGCTTTAATAATATTAAATTTATTGATTCATCATAATTCATACCTATATTCTTTATTCATACCCTTATAAGGGCGACACTACGCGTCTGCATAACGTGACTATTCTTTATTAAAATTTTATACAGCGTCAATAATGTGTACCTACATAATTAAACTATCAAATTAAATATTGAAATTTAAACGATAATTATCACTCTGATAACGACAAAAAATATTATAAAACTAGTGCCCCCACCCGGGATCGAACCAGGGACCTTCAGATCTTCAGTCTGACGCTCTCCCAGCTGAGCTATAGAGGCGCACGGTCAAAGCATTGTCAATCAATCGGATAACAGAGATCGACAGTTTGTCAAAATATTGTTTATATGTACCTATGCTCTTAATGTTACAATTTTTCGAGTTACTTTTGGTATAGAGAAGATTTGAAACGTTTTTTTCATTGCAAATATTATTCACTAGATAGCAAATTTGAGAAGACTTGGTAGAATTATTATGACAAATTGTATAGTTTGTAATCGAAATTATAACCAAATACATTTCCAGAGTGACATAATTTTTGCAATATTTTACGGTCAAATCTTGATTAATCAATCATATTCCTTCGCAGCGATTTGGAAATGAAAGTTTTACGGTTGTTTCTGGCTTTTAGTTTCCTTTTGTATTTTGTTAACACTAAAGTTTTGTCTAATTAGAACTTCTTACAACGTGTAAGTCCGTACATGTTCAACGTAAAGAACTGGTCGAATTTGGAAAAAAATTATTTAGTATAAAATTTCTAAATTTGAGAATAAATAAAAATTTTTTGAATAACCATATTGAGAAGAACCCTTGCATAGGTATATATAGGAACCATTTTTAGATCCTCACTTACCTACCCTTACTTTAGAAATTATCTAAGAAACATTTTGGCACGAAGAACAGTTTTTGTAACTTACAAATATTGTCAAGGATGTCAGAAAGGTGAATAAATAAATTGATTTTATAATAATATTTTACAAAAGTGTAATAAATGACACTTATTGAATTTAGAATTATTTTGTTGGAGTGAATAACGATTTATAATATTAATAAATTTTAACTGATATGATTTATGTGCCTTGTATGATCAGGCACATAAATCATATATATATAATATTATTTAGAATATCTACTCAACAAGAAGGAATTTTAAATAAACTATAAAAAGTTATTCTATAACAATTCAGTGTTGACAAACATCTATTAAGAACCGTGAGGTCACTTAAATATAGCGACCCAACGCAATTCGCTTTCGATCCTTCTGAAAAAGCCATTATGAATATGGATTCAGTTAACCTGAATTTTCGGAGTGGAATAAATATTTCGGGTATAGAATCTTCATGAATCTTTCTAATTAAAATCTTTAAAATATTGTTTTCAATTTCTTACTATTCAACGATTAATTAAAACTTTTATAATTATAATTACTTCGCTAAATATATAAGCTTCTTGTCTACATTTGTTGAACATGAGAACGTTATCTTAGCACGTTGAAAAGCAACGTTGTTGTATTAATCTTATAAATTATTTCCGGTGTCAATGAAATCTCGAGATTTAAAAATAGTAAACCATAAAATTTCATTTGGTTATTTAATGAATTTTATATTGCTAATAAATGTCAAAAAATGTTCTTCTCATACAAAAATAAGTGCCCCCACCCGGGATCGAACCAGGGACCTTCAGATCTTCAGTCTGACGCTCTCCCAGCTGAGCTATAGAGGCTTGACCACTTTTTAGTATTGATCAATTCTAGATAATTGCGGTCGAAATGTTCGCCAAACTATTCTTTATACAAGTTTACTTACTTGTATACTAAAATATATATTTAAGGCTGGTAACAATTTTTCGAGTGCCTGTAATCTGTTATTACAGTCATATGAAATGCTTGTATATAGTTTCTCTGTTCTATACCAACATATTATATTCTATAGACTCATATGTCGAAACTATACTTAATTTATAGTTGGGTATATTTTCATATATTTTTTGTTGTGACTTTTCATTTAAGAAAAGTTTTGAATTAATATCTTAAGGATAATAACAATTATGACAATAGTTATTCCCTAATATTTATTTTAGTAATATTAACCTTCTTTAATATATAAATATGAACACGTGTATAACATTGCATCAAAAACAAAAAAACAAGGTGGTCAAATGTTCATCAGATTTCATTTCGACACTATACATCCGATTTAGGTTTTTTAATAATTTTTTATAAAACTTTTATTTTCCGTCAATTATGCGTGTTACTAATGCAGCAAACATTTTTCGTAATTTTTTAAATACCTGTCTTCGTTCGCTGGTTCGGCCAAGTGGCCTATTTGGGTGAGGCTGGAAAGCGCTATTATAAGGTTTGGTCTATTATTTGTTCGATAATTTCTTCTCCTCAAGGGGAAGATTTCAGTCCATTATAAGCTCAATCTGAGAATCGTATATAAAATCGTTTTCCAATGTTTTTTTGCCAATTTTAAGGGTGATTTCAGCCACTGACGTGAATATGGTACATTTAAAGCAACGTTACCCCCCCCCCCCCACCAAAGTTGCCGCTTGTAATGGGAATCCGTAGGTAGTCACAGATCTGCAATCCGGGGTACGGTTCTCTTTTAATCAGCGAAATTAAAAAATTAAATTTTTTACAAAAAACTCTCCTGTGTTTTTTACATGGTAGATATTAGAGAAAATTAAATTTGGATTTTCTTTGGAAGTATACCACCTATAGTTTATTTTTTAGAATGTGCAGACAGCCCTTTATATAATACTTCGTCTTCAGTATGACACTGGTCACAGACCAATCAGACATATGTTTTTTTAATTTAAAATAAAAAACATTAAAAATAAAAAATCATTAAACTATAGGGAATTGAAAAAAAAATTGCAAAAAATTTTTTTTAATAATTTTGTGGCTGTCTTTTGAGTCGATTCCAAATTTCAAATTTCTAGCGTTATTTTTTCCACAAAACTAATACAGATGAAGACTTTTGAAAATTTTAAAAATAGTTTTTTACTGCTTTTAGAGATAAAAATTCAAAGAACTTTTCATGTTGAGGACTAAGCAATCAGACAAATATTTTTTTAAAAAAATTGAAAATAAAATCTTTTATAATACTTTTACATGGGAAATTGTTTTTTCCCTAAATCGTCTATTAACCTTTGGGGCCATAAATTCTTTTATTTATAGATATAGGAAGGTCATGCTGTCAGAAAAATCTAAAAAGTAAAGAGATCGTAGCTATGATGTAATTTCTATTAAAGAAATGATAACAAATATTTTTAAAATGTAAAAATTTGACTTTTTTGATTTTTGATTTCTTTACAGTTTTGGATAGCCCTAGACTGTATTAAGATTGAATAAAAAAATATTAACCCCTTATTAGAAATCTATTTATTTAGGCGAACCGTATGAAGGCGTTAGTGTATTCAAAAACGATATATTCTAAAATATAGAGCTAACAATTCTTTTCGTATTGATCACTAAGAAATCGGCCAAATATATTTCTTAAAAAATTTCAAAATAAAAGGTTTCCTATTCATTTGTATATGGGTAAACATGAAATTAAAAAAAAAAAGTTATCTTACTATATCATACTTTAAACGAGTAATATCCAACCGATTTCAAATAATAACATTGCTGTAAGTAGTTGAGGTTGTGTTTCACATCCCAAAATAAAAAGTAATGCAATAACACTTATAGTTTTTTTATATAAAAAATATAAAAAACGATCTAATCTGGATAGATTAGGATATGATTTGTCTCCAAATAGAGCTCCAAATAGAGAACTAGACCTTTGGTGGAGCTGATTTCTTCTCTATAATACATAAAAAAATTATTTGCATCTTTTGAAACAGGTTATAACTCATTTGGACACTTACTATTCTTTTAATCGCCAAATTACTGTAATTCACCTAAACATAGGAGAAAAAAGCGACATTGCTACCTAGGAAAAACTAGACATCGGAGCGGCTAATTGCTGTTTAGGAATATGCAGTGGAATGATGCGCAACTTTTGAATCCTTACTTTTATTAAAATTGGCAATCTAAAAAATATTTTACATGTAAAGTATAGGAAAAGCTTAGCTGAATTGAAAAATAAAATAGCCCGAATTTTCTCTCAAATTGTAATACGATGTGCAACTTCCGAATTCGATTTAATTTTATTCTTTTTGATGCAGCAGCCAATGTTATACACGTTAAATTACAGTAAATCTATAAATGATAATAAAATTATATAACAATCCAAACATTTAGTCATTCACTTTAATCGAATGATATAAAATGTACGGGCTAAATTTTTACCAAAAGTCTAAAAAATAAAATTTATTTTACCTATTTCAGAATGCAATTTAAACAGATCGTTTTAATCGCTGTTCTCTTTACATTATTAACAATACAGAAGTGTTCATCCAAAGAAGATCGAGGTAAGTATTGAAATACATTTGTAGTAAGGGGTGCTTTGAAACAGGGTTAGTGTTGGGTTAAGACGGGCGTCGTTATTCGTATTTTGCTCGACTGAATCAAATTATTTTTCTAAGAGAACAAAAATACAGCATCTGTACTCTGGCAAATACACGAAAACATAGTAGAAAACTTTCGGCTTAGACTGCAACAAATATAAAAAAGGTGAAATAGGATAAAATGAAATTAATTTATATTTATAAGTTATAGTTTTATAACGATAATAGTTAGTAAATTGTCAAAAGTCTGACACTATAAAAGGGATTTAACGCCACAAAGTCAATCTCGTTTAAGGAGAATTGTGCAATTAGAATTTTGTTTAAGTTGGAAAAATAATGTTTTTATGCATTAAACTAATTGTCAAATATTTTTGGCAAACATATCATTTTAAACATCTCATAAGTCTGAATCGACTAAAACGGATTTTTCACTATTGACTCGCTTTATTAGAGGGGTGATTACAGCAGTCAAATACCTATAATAAATATAAATTATTTTTTAGTGGCAAAACCAAAATTTTTCAAACCAAAAACATAAATGGATTTATTTGTAACTATGTAACTAAAAAAATAATCGCGTTAATTTCTACAGAGCATAAGTTAAATCAATTTGAAAGAATTTCCAATACCTATATCACTAAATATAAGTAAATAATTACAAGCATTACAATGTTTGTTAATTAACAAAAATAATTATGTTCAATAGTATTATTTCCGTGATTATATAGAGAATATCGCAGTTTTATTGTAAAATGTTGTTATACAACGAAGGCCTGAAGATACAAAATATGTATCTCGTGATTAATTTACGTAAATAATTATTTTTATTGAGTTTAAATGCTGTAGATACGTTTTAAATCTTCTCTTACACATTTCAAATTTTGAAAATTACTGAAATTTTGCGTATTCTTACATATTTCACTGAAATCAATTATTTATTTGATGTTTATAAACTTTGATATTGTGTCATCCAGAAGCTTTCATTTAGGCCTGATTGACATGATTATACGATACAATATCTGGAAATTATAACAGATAATAGATATCAAGTATAATAGATAGTTGATTAACCCAAAGTTCTTTGTAATACGAACACAATTGATGTTCTAATTCTATTCATATCTGTTCCCCCATCATCTCATTAAATCTTAAATGCGAATAGCGGGTTATTCACTTCGATGTTAGTTTGCATATTATATACGATATATTACATATTGGCTGTTTTCAGTATTTAACCCAGTAATATGTGCAAATCTGTTTCGTTTTAATAATCACATCAATTTATCTTTTCATATAGTATCTATGCTTGATTTTTCTCAATATTTACTTATATATAAATTGCAACAAGAAAGATTTATCGTTTGCATCCATTTAGTTATTCAGCTAGGAATAGCGCTATTCATAACTTTGTTCAAACTTGACATATATTGAAATGATTAACGTTGCTAAGCATTAATAAATATTAACATGTACGTATATACTGTGGAGTTTGTTGGCCTTTTACTTTTATCTTAAGTTAAATATGGGAAGTTACTTAAATTATCGGTTTTATTATATAAATAAAAATTTTCCAATAGTAGATAGCTCCAACAATTACCTCAAATATTGGAGTGAAAGCGGTATTGAGTTAGGAAAGAGGTGGTCGTCATTGTTATAAAATTAATAACATTATTAAAAATCAATATATCTTTTCATGTATGTTCTTTTGTAATAATTCCTTTTTTTCTCAATCATTAAATATTTATATAGTCACATAGAAATTTGTTTTATCTAAATATTAAAAATTAATATATTACGAATGTTTTCGATAAATTTCTAAAATGAACCTCTCATTATTAATTATTACTAATTTATAATTAATGAACGAAATGTAAATGTAAATTATTTGTATTAAAACTCTCTAAAGATCAAGATAACATATATTGAAATTACTCAACTTTTTAGTCACCATGGTTAAAAGCGTTGATCAAAACATTTATCAGTTAAATTATTTACCTATAATTTAATATCTCTTCGATACTCTATAATATCAATATATCAACGGGAGGTTAACAGTAATATGATACAACGAAAAGAAGATTAAAATATAATATGAAAAGGAGATGTAGTTTATCAATATTGTTTTTTCTATTTATTATACACAATTATACATTAAGTTTAATTTCATAAATTATAAATATATACATATAAAATACAATAAACAATAAATAAATAAAATTAAATAAAATTAAATAAATAAATAAATATACAATAAACTTCTAAATTGTCTTCTAAAACTACAATAAAACATAATTTGAAAAGAATCAAGAAGTACTTAACTCAACAAAGTTTTCACGATATGTCTTTATAGTGTTATCAACGAAGAGAAAGCAAATATAGATAATTAAAGAATACATAAATTTAATTTAATAAAACCGTTTTTATGACACTATCATATTTCTCAATCAGTTGTAAACTATATTTACAGAATTGTTGGATGTCATAATGCCAAAGATAGTCATTGCTCCTGTGATTGGCTAAATACCACCAGCAAGGTAATACGAGAAATCATATACTATTAAAAGTGCACTATTTTTTAATAACTAACTAATAAAATATTACATTACTGATATCTATTGATTAAATATGTAATATTTGGTTGCTTTATTATATAATCATAGCACATATAATAATTTTTTGTATAATTATAAATGTACGCAATCCAATAGATTTGCACAATTCACACTTGACTAACCCGGCGGTCAAAAAAGGCACAAGAATAATTTTATATTTTACTGGAAAGACAACGCTGTAGATGTTTTCTCAACTGAGCCACCTCGCTCACCTATGACTTTTCAAAAACAGAATATTTGCATATTTTAAATATTCGATGATTATATTATTTTTATCCACAAATCAAATAGTTACGTTCGTAATCAATATCAAATAAAAATTTTAACTTGTGTAATGAAAAGTCACCCAATTACAAATGTTATTGTGCAAAAATATTATATTTCTGACATCTTCAATTAATTATATTGACAAAACACTAAATATGTTTCTGTATAGTTTATAATTTCAATAAGTTCAATAATTTATACAAAATTAATCATTATATATAGAAATAATTTCAATTTTCATATAGTTCACACCCCTTTTTAGAAATAATTAATAACATATTGTGTTGTTCTATATTTTTGTTCTATATTAAATATTTCAATATATATATATATCTATATGTTTACCTATTTCCTATACGTACTGTGTTTTAATTAATAAATAGGTCACAAAATTAAAATTGTTCAGTCGAAATGTTAAGTCAAATGTAGTCTCTTAATGGCTCTTACTAAATGTATGATTGGTACTGACCAATTACCGCTATAATAAAGTCAAAAATACAAAATGTTGGCAATACAAAATTGAAAAGTTTTCAAATATGTAATAAAAATTATTTGAAAATATATAAACATTTACAAAACGAATTAGCATATTTTTCATATACTCCAAAATAATAAAAATTATATATTCAATCATATATACTAATAATAAAAATAAAAATACAATGTGTCGACAGTTCTAGTGTTAACATGCAATACAGTATGTCCTCTAATAGTGTTAACATGCAATACAGTATGTCCTCTAATAGTGTTAACATGCAATACAGTATGTCCTCTAGTAGTGTTAACATGCAATACAGTATGTCCTCTAATAGTGTTAACATGCAATACAGTATGTCCTCTA
>JAUZNC010044379.1:0-16760 GCA_034780395.1 Vannuccia rotundouncinata | reverse complement strand
ATAATAAGTAAAAACGATGATAAGTTCAATACTTAAAAGATTTTTAAATTTTCGAAATTTTCAAAAAATACGGAAAATACGGAAAAAAACCATGCCTGGTACTTACAATGTTTAGCAAATACCTACTGTATATAAACAAAACAATTGGAATTAAAAATAATAATATGAATAAAAATGGAGAATTAATAAACAAAACTGTAATTTTAATTACAATCAATCACAAATAATTTACATAAAATATAATTTTTTTTGCACCCCTCTGATTTTTCTTTGGGTGTGTCCAGAAGACCAGTCTATGGGCCAAGAAAAAAGTGTGCTGTGTTAACACAGCACACTGTTTTAGATATTTTTTTAATGTCTCCCTCTCCTACTTCTGATGAATATTATAATTTTCTTTCTATTTTTTAAAGTCCAGAATTGCATCAATAGAGACTCCCTGGCCACTGCAATCATTCTTCTAATCTCTGTTGAGTGATTATGGTGTGCCTTGTTCTCAATTTCCTAAACCCCTACCCAAGTCAAGTCCCTAACATATTCCAATCCAATGGACACAATTAAGTGTTTGGTGGACAACAAATCATTGTAACAAACCATGGAAATTTGGACCTCCCAAAAATGTCAGATAGGAAAGGTCTCATGGTTGGCATCAATACAAATTTCAGTCTGACAATCATGGAAATTTCAACCTCTTTTAAAAGTTGTTTTGAACATTACATCCCTCTTATCTATTTATGCTGTGTGGATGGCAGCAATAGAAATTTTTGCCTCCCAAGAGTCACATGGAATGATGACCTGGTGCCTTTCAATGGATGTTTGACCACCCTGACATTCATCTTAACTTGTGTATATATTCTGATTTATCTTATTACTGTATGTATCCTGTTTGTTTATTTTTTTCTGTGTAATAAGTTTGTTTGGTTTTCCTTTGTTCATTTCCACTGAACTATAGAGTGAATTATATTTACCTTATGTTATTTTTACCTTCTTACTGATGACTACTTTTTTCTTCAAGTGAGCATGGATCTCCCCAGCTCCAGTCTTTTAAATAGATAGGGGGAGAGAGAGTTGTAGTGATCAGAGGATTTTTTTATATTGTTTGGATTTTTTGCCATTTCTATATTTTACATTATTATTTCTTTCTATTATATTGCATTGTTTATTATATAATATTATTAATATTATATATATTCTTTTGCTTGTCTTTATGTTATGGAATACTTTTTCCTGTGTATTTAATATTATGTGTCATTTCCCTAAAATATATTTATCCTTTTTACATGAAATATGGTTTTTCCAAATTAACTTACTACACTAAATGTAAATCTAAAATGAATTAACCTCTTCATGATGGGTGTCACAATGTTTGCGATGAAATAAAAGTTACTTCACCTTACTGGAATCACAAATGTAGTGATTTTCTAAAAAATAGTTTCCATACTAGGAAGAAGCTGAGAGACACACTGAAAGATTTTGAATGGCTAATGAAAAACAGCCTAAATTATAAGTGTATATAACAATATCACTAAAAAATTTCATTCAGGAACTCTGCTCACGTTTTCAACATGATTTTATACTCACCTACTGGTTTCAATTCAATTATATATTATTATATATTACAATTTTCTACTAAATTTTATACCTACTATGTCCACTATATTATCAATACTATTCTATATATAATACATAAATATATATTGTTATAATATAATTATATATTATTATTTTATTATTAATTTTTATACTAATATTATATATTATCAATACAATATTCTATATATAATATATACAATATACATATATATATATTATTATTTATATACTATTATATATTATTATTTTATACCTATAACTTTTTATACTATATATTATCAATATAATATTATATATAATATATATGATATATATTGTTATATATACTATTTAGTATTTTATTATTGTATGAGTATCTATTCTTTATTGTACTGCTATCAGCTATTATTACTTTAGAATTATATTTTGTATAATATTACATATTATTACAACTTATCTGTATACTTATATAGCTATGTCTTCATTAGATTCTAGTGGTCAGGTTTCAATGAAATCACTTTCATCTTTATCATCTCTCTTGTCTAATAATTGCATTATATAGATTAGATAAAACCCAAAAATGGAATAAGGTTTTTGCTTTAAGTTGTTTCATTTTTCTATGTGGGCTGAACATTTTTACTAATGATCTCAACAAAGCTCAACTGTCCTGTGCAGGGAGTGAATATGTGACTGCATCTCTCAAATTGTATTATCAATGATTGTGCTACTTTGGAACTAAATGTCAAAGCATGACAACAAAATTATATATGATCAGATCTCAACAAATCAAACATCAAGAACTTAGATTGATTTTACTTTGTGCTATAGTGATTGGGGTTATAAGTGCAAAGCCAGATTATCACTTATACAGATATACTTATATCACTTATACCAGCACTATTCATGAATCGGACATTTTCCAACAACACCATATAGTAATGCAAAAAGATTGATTTTTACAAATTTTTATGTTTATTTAATTTTAGACTATTTTAGAATATTGTTCATAAAATTTGACAGTCTGTGAAATTGAAACTCTGAACCTACAATCACAATTATGTATAAACACAACACAGCTAGAAATATAGCTGTTATTTAGATTATTTGTATAATATTCTCAATTTCAATAACAAAAAGTTATATATATATATATAGAGAGATTAGGTAAATTTGAGTCATACATCTATATATACATATTTTATATACATTAAATATTTGTATACTATTCTAAGAGCCTTTGATAAGATTGTCTATTTAGCAGACAATGAGAATAAAAATTCCAATAAATAGCAAAAATATAATAATTATAAAAAAGTACAATATACCTATAGGTACTTATAATATATAAATATATTCACTTTTTTATAATAGAAAGATATTCCAATTTTAGTATAATATAATGTTATAGTACATTTTATCTATATAATTGTATGCCTAGTTATAGTAATTTTAAATAATATCCTATTTGAAATGCAGTAAACATATAATCTCATATTACCGATAAACATGGAAAATATTGAATTGTATTCACAGGGACCGCAGGGGGCAAGGGCTCCCCCAAAATTTTTGAAGGTGCGCTTATTTAATTATCTATATGTTGAAAAATAGGAGGCATTATTAACACCTTTGAGATTTTTTGTTTTAATCTCAAATAAACTGTTAGTATAGTTTAAAAGTTGTATCCATCAGCACCTGCCTCTGTTCCTCATCAACCCTCTTCATCAGCACCTGCCTACATTCCTGATCAACACTCTTCATCAGCACCTGCCTCCTTATCAGATCGCCAGTTGTATTGCAAAGCAATTGATAATGTTATTTCTTCATTGACTGGCTACTCCTCCCTACCCAGCTTCAAACTATTTTGAAGTAATGGAAATGTTACTTGTGAAATCTGCAAAAGGAGATGAGATCGGAGACATACATGTACCTATAGTAGTGCTGTACACATTTTTGTACTTTACATTTCCCCTTTTGCAAGTTTTTATATGCACATACTTTTATTATGTGGAACATTGTGGATCGAATCATTTGGCTTTATACCTACTTGTATAATAATTTATTATAACTCTTAGAATATAATAAAGTAAAATTGTTGTACTATGATTTACTGTCTCCTAACTGTCTCTGAACATCTTCTCAGAATTCTGATAATTAAGTTACCATACTTTTATTTAACGAGGATAATAATAAAATAAACAAAAAAAAATTACTCGAGAAGTAATAAGGTGAGAATTAAAAAAGGCTTTTTAAAGAATGTTTTTTAATTTTTTTAGTAACGTTTAATTTGTTATTGCATAAAAGCAATCATTATTTGAAAGATAATTTTTTTAATCTATATATTATTTAAAATAATTATCGTTAATGCAACTTACATAGTCAGCGCAGTTGAAATGGTAGACATTATAATATAATTATATTCAAATTTATAAAAATATTGAAAACAAAAAAATAAATTAAATAATGTCATATTATAGATTAAGGGATATATAAACGTTATATCTTCTGTTTCTACATAAAATTCTGTGATGTCAAGCTTTAAAAAAAATTATAAAAAACACATAAGATATGTTATTGTAATTTAAAATCTACTTGTCACTCATATTAATTTGAGTGTGTAACAATTAAACAATTAAATAAATTATTTCACAATAAAATATTTTAATTATTGAATTGTGCGGATCATTTAAACGTTTGGAATTTATACATTGTTGATTATGATGGTCCCTATGATAATTATATCCTTAGAGATATAAACCGAAATAGAATCATAAACAGAAAAAAATAGTATATGTACATTTATATAACTAGTAATAACAGTTATAATTTTTGGCCTATATAATATTTATAATAAAACATTGCAGGTCCGAGTGCTGTATAGATAAGGTGTTCATTTCCATAGACATATCACACTATAACATTCTATCTATATCTATCTATGGGTGTTTCATATTAGTCACGCCTGATTTTTTTAATCAGTATATTTCTATTGACAATGAATTGACACATATAATGATAACTACTTATATTTTAATCTTTTAATCTGCTTAAGTATAAATTATTACTAATTTCTGTTATCAATTGCACCGCATATATCTATATAAATTTATATCTACCAATCTATTCCAAATTAAAAATTACAATTGAACCGCAAAGTCGAGATGGTCGAGACAATATGTTATATGCAGTATTAATAATGCACAAAGGACAGCTAGCAGACTTACGTTAAAAAATAACTGGTGGAAAAGATGACAAAATCTACTCGACGACTTTCACATTACATAGCTGCTTCTACGCATTTCAGAAACTTCTACATCAGAAAAAAATGAAGCCTTATTAATATAACGATCGTCTATAAGTGCAATAGCTTAATGATGGAGGAAACATTCCTGTTCATCTATAATTTTTGGCCTGGACTATACAAAACAGAGATATATATGTCGACTACTTCCAACAAGATATGGTACCAGCTCGTGCAACATAAATTCTGCGTCATATCCTATATATAGTACCTATATACACTGTAAATGAAAATGTATTATTTGATCTACTTTTTGTATGTAATAAACGTTATGTTTATTATACATTGCAGATCATGTATATATTTACTCTATAGTAAATTCAAATTCTTTAATATATGGTTTCACCAAGATTATACAATATAATTTTCATTATAAAATAAGGATAAAATATCATTTAATTGTAATATGTATTGTTATTTAAATTTCGAAAGTAATAATAAAGTTTTTTAATAATTAATTTTCTATAATTTTTTATATTTCTTTAATTTTTTATAATAAATTTAGAAGGACGATGTATAGTCAACTCTCACACTAGATATCTGTCAATTCTCAATCTAGTGTTCTTTTTGTTTTTGGTTGAACTTTAGATATTATATTCGTTAGTCGATAGTTGAAAATTCCAAGAATTGAGTCTATTTATAGTTCTGACGCACCCGCATTTAATCAATGAAGTGGTTTTCTGCAAAACACAGTAGACAATCTAGTATAGTACACAGGCAGAAGACGGATAGGTACAGCACTTATATTCATTTACTCATGCACAGAAGACGTATATAATTTTATACTTACTATTATTGGAATCATAAATATCTCCATGTGCAACTGAAGCCGAAGGTATAATATCAGCTTATATACTTATTTAATGTATTACGTGTTTTTATTAATTTAATTTAAAAATGTTGAAATATTCCAAAATATAATAAAACAGTAGTAATATTATACAACCAGTGTTCGAATTGAGGTTTTTCATATGTATATTTCCCGAATTTATTGGTCTAGTTTTCCTGAGCATATTATAAGATGTTAGTGGGTTTTATATTATTAATTATATATTAGTAGGTACTTTTGCCAAAAATAATTAATATCCCATATATAAAATAATTGCATCGTCAGCAACATTTGAAATTTGAAACAGTCTAATCTTACTGTGACTGTTTGTCAATAATAAAATTGTCCAAACAAGCAATGCCACACGACTGTGGGGCTGCCTTTTCGCCAAAAAGGTTACGTCTCTGGGAATACGTACTATAGCATATACTTAATTTTAACACTGACATCGTATAAAAATAATATTATTTTATTAATGTCTACAAAATAATAATAAATATTAATATATATTATTTTAGGATGAAACATAATTTAAAAACTAATTAGCTATATCATAGACATTCGAACTAGGCAATGCTCGATTGTTCTTTACATAAGTACTAGCTGTATTGTGTGTGCATGAATAGTACCTATCACTAACAAGCGGAGAATACATTTGACTATAATAAACATTCATTTGGCCATTTTTAACAGTCATTTACTTTATTATATATACATTGATACCCATATATTTACACTAAATTGTAAAGCAAATAATTAATTATTGTATGTGAATACTATATGTTTATTGCTTATACCTATTGGTAAAAGGACAGTAGACTGAGTGAACCAGATATTTAGTGTCGTATAGTTTAGTCAATGAGAAAATTGTCCTTTCCTGTTATAGCTTCTAAAAAATTGATAACTGTTACTCTACTGGCTTATTCCCACTTATTTAATGCAAATTATGTTTTAAAATTTAAATATTTTTAATTAATTTAAGATACACTGACACAGGTACCATGTAGCCTATTTTTAGGTGAGGGGGCTCACATTTAAGAAATTATTTATTGTATTTCATAGGAACGTATTTTAATATATATTCAGATTTTAAGATTAATTGAATATTATCCCATATAGATATAGTCCCAATTTTAATCCTTCATAGACATAAAATAATCAATATAACTTCTATGTTGATTTCCTGCATTTCATTGTTCGTACTGAATTTAAAATCAAAATAAAGATTATAATATTTTAGTACTCTGTTCCCGTATTCGCACTCTTTTTCGACTCGTGCAATATCGATGGACTTGTACAAATATTTTTCATATTCAACAACTAATGTCAGTGTAATAAAGTCAGATATATTATATTATATAATATATATATATCTTATCGATTACATTATACCTATATAATTTTTTATTCAATTATGGGCATTATATTTATAAAATTTATATATAATATTTTATTTTTAATTTTATTTTTAATGATCTTTTTTTTGTTTGACTTGTAAATGTAACTTCTGCCCTTATAATTAAATGGGTTTTGTAGGTCATGTATAATTTTTTTATTAATAATAAGCTATAATATATGTTTAAAGCGTCCCATACAAGTATACAATCAATAAACAGATGAAGCTATTGACTCGGTTTATGACGTTTAGCAAACATAGGATATGGATCTTTTCTTGATAGTATTATACAATTTTTTAATATAAATATAATAATTATCCAATTATTATGTTGAAGCTAGAAAAATTTATAGCAAAAAAAGCGTTATACTGTATTCAATATATTTGTTTTTTCATTGATACTACGATACTGATTGAAACACGAGCAACAGTTAACGATTTATTTTGGCTCTCAGCCGTAAGACATTGATTATCTTCTATAGCTGTGTTAGTGAGTAGTTCGCTTACGAGCTTTTATAGTAAGCATTTGTAGGAAATATAAAGCGATATGTCACATCAAACACTTTTATGTAATCATTTTACTGATCCATGCTAGGATTAATGCAGTCTCAAAGATCACAAAAGGAAACAATATGTTTAGTAAAATGTGTTCTCTATATTTCGAAGCTATTTTTTATCCTTTGTCTAGACGAACAGTGATTCAGGTTAGAACAACTAGACTTAAACCACACTTTATATATACCTATCTATAATGCAGCGTATATAAGAGTAGAATTTCTAACAGCATGCCGGGTTTGTTATCAGGAACTTCCTTATACATTAGTAGTGGGCCTTTGAGCGCTGCCATAATGTCATTTTTGGAAACATCTAGAATTCCAGTTGAAAACATAGTCTCAATAAATTGTGATGGACCAAATGTTATGAAGGTAATGATGAAGCTATTGAAAGAGAAGAATAAATACATCTTTTTTTGGGGGGATGTAAGTTTCATGTTGTAAGTTTAGTTTTTCAAAAAACAATTACATCACATACGGGGTGAAGCGATTCTACTAGATTTTAAACTTTGTTAACGTTTGTAAAACGTGTCCTGCAACTTTATGAAACTGTGAAAGGCTATTTTTTACATTTGAATCTTTCCTTATACAGATGTAATCTTTTTAGAATTAATTAGCAAAATAGTAGTTTAAGTTGGTAACAAATTTCGTGGGCTCTGACCCAAGTCCCCCGTTTACCGTAAGGAATATATTTTATGGAGAGTGACAATACTACTGCGATTATTTTCGTATACAAATCTAATTTATAATTTGTTTAGTTTCACTTGGAACATTCATTCATTACAGTGCTTTGTCCTCAACTATATAAGGTCTCTTTCCTCCATTTGTTCTTCCAATAATGATCCCTTCTTCCATTAACTAACCCTTCTTACAATTATTTCCTCCTCTGTAGTATCTAGCTACTTTGTCGATTTATAAAAGTTTAAAATTAATGTTCTATATTTTGTAGTTTTCCTAAAAACTTAACTTTTTTTTGCGCTTATTTTTTATTCAGGCAGTCTAAATTTCCGGCATTCTGGATTTTTAAGTGATTTTTAATCAAATTTGTCGTAGTCTTTAGCGTTTTTATTTTACTATTATTATTATACAAATTTTGTATTAATTGTATTAAATTTTATTTTACAATAGGTAGTGTGTATAATATGTGTTAGGGTACTTTTTAGGTACTTTTTTATAGACAATTCCTGCAGACTATAATGATGTTGTTTACAAAATGCGAATTGTTTTTTTAAATCAAATTTATTAAGTTTAAATATTTTGTGATCATTTATGAGACATAAAATTTCTTATTACAAAAATGATCAACATAAAATTAATTATTATGATTGAAACAAATTTTTAATTAATTATACACAGCGATCAATTCACGCTTCACAAAATTTGTTACAAAATATGTACAAAATAATACAATTTAAAACATTCGGTGAATTCATTTGGATATATACATGATCAATTCGGGATTACCTATTTGATATTTAACTGATTACAAATGTGGTAATTTCAATGATACACAAATAAATGCGTATATATATATATATACTAATAGCAATTAAATATTTGAAACAATATTATCGCTGTTTAGTTGAAGAAGATTTGTAAAGACTTCCACTTATTTCATGCAATTTTTTTTGTTATATTCATTTATCTATACTTTATTTATTTTAAACGTTTACTAACTAATTCATTTCTGAGAAATTTCTATATCTTTGAATGAAGATGAATATCTTTTAATTTAATAATTATACATTTAATTCAGCGTTTTATTTATACAAATTAATCATTCCATATTTTTCAGTTCTACAGAAGAATCAATTAATGCTTGCAAAATGGACGATGAAAAAAAGAAGAAAAGAAAGAAGGAGTTTATCGAGACTTTGGACAAAATTAAAACTAACGCGTGTGAACACCCTATCAGGCTAAAAAAGGATATGGCTCGTCTTTTGAATGATTTAGAAGAATATGAAGAATTCTTTGAGGACGCTAAGACGGATTTAGAAGAATTATCGGACACCATAGACGAACATATGCAAAGTATTCAGGATTTATTTGATGAAACTGAATTAAATATCAACTTTTCTAGCGATGATAAGGACCTACAAACGATTCTGAAAGACTTTCAAAATGTAAAAGCTTCGACGAGAGAGAAAATGTCACCAATTCAGTCGAAAATAAAGCAAATAGCAAAAGATTGTTCGACCAAAAAGAAAAATATCGAACAAGAAAAGAAAAAGAATATTCAATTGTGTGATGTTCTAAAGGGTATGTATGATCAAGTCACTATATCAGTTAAGGAATTCAACTTAGAAATTCAACGGATATGTTCTTCGGATGGAAAATTTGATGATCTGGATGTATTGAAAAATAAATTGCACATAATTCAAGACAACATCAATGACAAAATGGATCAATTTAAAAGAACGTTCAACAAGGCAATTCATCATATCGAAACCTCTGATATAAATAATACATCTGAAAATGCTGATATTGCTTTCAAACAAGAAAGGGATTATTTGATAAAAGAATTGCGCAAACAAAATACTATTATAGAAACTATCAGCCAAGAACATTCCGTAGAGGCCAGATCAAAACTTAAAGAACAAACTAAAAAGAAACAATATCTTTTTGATAGACTTACAAAAATCAGAGATACAAAGACAACACTTGCTGTCAAGTTGATGGAAGAAATGGATAATCGTATGTCATTCGGTAGTATTAATTCTCAAAATGTGAGCGAAACACAGTCACATATTGATCACTTTAAGCACAAATTAGTCGATCTGATAGAAAATTTAGACGAACAGTTTGAATTGGCATCGTTCCGCATTAAAAGTTTGGAGGATACTTTTACAGAAAACGAATGTCTTGCACAATTTCGTGAGGAAATGCGCAAAATCGAAGATGAAATTTGGAAAGTAAAACAATCATTCCAAAATATGGTACAAATACAAGACCAAAAACGAAATCATCAAAATAAACAATTGCAAGATAAATGTATGGAAATGGAATCTTGTATAACTACACTACGTGACGAAGTTCTTGAACAAGCTAATACATTTCAGCGTTTTATTAACAGTATTATGTCAGAAAATCATTTCAAAGATCTGGTTGTAAGCCTTAAAAAAGAATTTGACGATTTGACAAAGCAGATAAACATTCTCAACTCTTTTCAAAGCTGTTCGATCGAAAAAATCAGAAAATCTGAGCTGAATGACGTCGATTTCCGAGAAAACATTTTAAAAGAATTTCGTAAGAAAACTGAAGAACTTAATGATGCTTTTAAGATTGCATTATCATCAGCAAAAGAAATGCGGGATGAAATAGAACGAATTCATGAAACAAATTTACAATCTTATGACAAATTTGAGTGTACCTTGACAACTATTCATGATAAAGCACTTGTGCACGCCCACGAATTGAAGAATGAAATAGATTTTGAGATCTTGGAAGAGACCAATAAAGAAGTTTTGCAAGTTTTACAAGAAATAAATAATTCTCTGAAGAAGGAAACGACAAAATTTAATAATTGTTTTCAAAGGGCAAAACAGTTATTGAAAAAAGCTCAATCAAATGTGCCTGTCAATTACGGAGAAATTATATCCCATTTTGAATTGAAATCAAAACGTTTTGATGTTGAAATAACAAATTTCATCAATAGAAAACAAGATTTTCAAGAAAAGTCAGCAATCAGGATTAAAGAGAAAAATCAATTACAATTACGTTCTCAAAGCAAACTTTTATTTGATACTCAAAGCAAGGGGAAGGAGTTGATATTGGAAATTGAACGAATAATTCCACATGCCCAAAATAACCTCAAAATCAAAACGAAATTAATTCGTCGAAAAAGACAGGTAAAGCAACAGTTGGTTGAAATTGATGGATTAACAAAGGATACAAAACAACTGCTTTTATTTAATAATAGTGACGAGGTTGCGATAGAAAAAAGTCGTTCATTATTCTTTAGTGAAAAAAAGGCTCTTGATGCTGATATTGAAGCTATTTTCAATGAAATAAGGGAAATAGATGAATTGCTCAGAACAAACCTAAAAAGAGAAGAGGACAAAAAGAATGCATTGTGTTTACTTAATACAGCTTATGAAAATGTTGCTACCACAGCAAACGAATTAATGGATGATTTAAATCAAATGATGTCACATAAAAAATGTGATGATAACTTGAAGAAAGAACTTGCTAAAATTGAAAAAGGATTAAAAAAACAAATCAAACTTTTCCAGTCTTCATATGAAAAGCGGAAAATCCAAATAGATGAAGCGAATAGTGAAACAACATTCATGAAATATATTACTGCAGAATACAACAAGGAAGCAACGGTATTTGAACAGAAAATAGAAGAATACGTTGAAGAAATAGACGTGCTGTTCGAAAAATATTCAAAAACTAATCAAAAGAAAAAGGAATTTGCCGACAAGTTAAAACTCATTCTTCAAAATCTGAAAATTGATTACAGTGAATTGAAACAGAATATTACTCGAGTTCTAATGGGAGATGATAAAGAGGATTCGTATGTTGACAAAGATGAAATGAAAAGTGAATTGGAGGAACTACATAATAAACTCGACCAATTAATTCAACGTATTGAAGAGGAATTTGAAAAGAAGAAAGATGAAATGGAAACAACAAATCAAATCGATGAGCAATTTCATTACTTGATGGATTTTCAAAACAAAGCAAAAGACATGGAAGACGAGATCAATACTTTAAAAAATCGATTTGAAGATATTGTGAAACGCTACAACAGTTCTGATGAAGCGTTACTAGCTAGATTTATTCGTTTAACGGCAAGCAAAATGAACCTTCAATTGGACGATTTCAACGGTCTCAGTATCTTCAAGCTTCCATTTAAACAAATACACAGTGTTCCTCATGACAAACTGCGAAGATTTGAACTTGGTCAACCAGTCATTGAAAGGGATCACCGCTATATTATTCTTGTTGGAATGACTGGATCCGGAAAAAGTCTGTTAATAAATAACATGATAAACTATGTGTACGGTGTGAACTTTCGAGATAAGTTTCGTTTTAAGCTTATAGTCGAATCGGAAGAAATTGGAGAACGTGGGCCTGGTGGAAGCACGAGTGAAGCAGATAGTATGACTTCATGGGTGAGCAGCTTCACTTTACACTGGCAAGAGGGCTTCCGTATACCATACAGTCTTACAATTATCGACACTCCTGGCTTTGGAGACACGAGAGGCTTGAAGTATGATGAAGAAATCGTTGGTCAAATTAAAAAGTTTTTTAATGATGGTCAGCTATGTCCAAATCAAGAAATGACTTCCATATGTTTATTAATACAAGCAAGTCAAGCTAGAATTACAGCTGAACAAAAATACATTTTTGATCAAGTTCTCAATCTTTTTGGAAAAGATATGGATGGCAACATTTGTTTATTGTTTACATTTGCTGATGCCCAAGTTCCCCCAGCCCTAAAGGTTGTGAAATCAAATAATATTCCACATAGAGAAAATGCTTTATTTAAATTTAACAATTCAGCTGTTTTCGCTCCAAACATTGGAGGAACATCACAGTTTGCTTGGGAATTTGGATATACCAACTTAGCAAAGTATTTCGAAAATCTCAGAGTAATTCAACCTACAAGTCTTCAATTAACAAAAAAAGTCCTGGAAGAACGTGAGCAACTTCGAGCAAATTTACAAAATTTGCAAATTCAGATTTCTAGTGGAATTGAAACACTTCGTGAAATCGAAGAACTAAGTAACATCATTGTTAACTTTGATAAAACTATTGAAGCCTATAAAGGATACAAAGTGAAGAAAATGACTAAAAAATGTAATCTTCGTGTAGTCCAATATAGCATTACAAACTGTAGTAAGTGCAGCTTCACTTGTCATGAACCATGTGCCGAATCTCCAGGTAGTAATAAGCAAACATGTGCATTAATGTCAAATGGATATTGCACCGTGTGTCCTGGAAAATGTGCTTACAACGAACACACCAACGGAACCAATGCGTATGTTTACACACCTGTTGAAATTGAAGAAACGGTTGAAGAAATGTTGGCACGTTATAATGTTGCGATTAATGAAAAGGACGCGAAGAAAAAGATTCTTTGTGAACTTTTGGATACATATACGGAGCTAAAGTCAGAACTTTTGAAGTATGTTTTGATGGCGAATGAATGTTCAACTCGTCTGGAAGAAATTGCTCTTCGCAATTCATATTTGACAAATGTCGAATATATTGAGCGGCTGATACATTCTGAAGAACACGGAACAAACGATCATAAAAAGGATCGACTAATTCAACTTCGTCACATTAAAGACATGGCAGAAACATTACGAGATGTCAAAATAAATCCGGAAAATTTACCTGGTAGAGTATTCGGTTATGAGAAAAAAATTGTAGAGATAATAAATACAATTGTAGATGAACCTGAGCAATCAAGTTCTAGCCTTATGTCCAGATTTACTTCATTGTTTTCCAGAAAAAAAAGTTCCACATAAACTGAAACATCTGTTATTATACACAACTTGAGAACTTTCAAATGATTTATTATAATTATATAATAATTAATTGTAATCAATAAACCCTATCGAATCATGTGAATTGTGACATTATAATTATCATACGGAGCTTATAAGGTGCTTAGATAATTTTTCTGATTTCTGTATTTAACTACCTATAGTGTTTTAATACTTATTGCATGATATTACTAAATTTAAAATGGTTGAGTTTGATCAACAAATACTTCTCAGCCAAATATACACTTATACATACTTATCAATCAAAATAATTATTAAATGAAACTGTATTTTTAAAATAATACTGTAATTAAAATTTATAATTTGATAATATGTTCTATTTAATTTTCATTGATAAACTTGCTGTAAAGAATTAGTGAAAATAAACTAATTATTTATTTATTCTGTTTATTAGTCATTACATATAATAATAACTTGTGTCTAATATATAACTATTATATATTACTTACTATTGTCAATTTTGACCTAAAATATGACGTAATGCCGCTAATAAATACATCAATTGTTCCAGGCGAACATCCAGGCGATAATCGAACATCAAATTGTACATTAACATATGGCTACATATCTCTATAGAATATTTCATAATAATACATAACATTTTTTTATGATTATAGATATTATTTTTCATAATACTTTTAAAATAACTGTGATTTCACCATATTCCGTCGTATATTATTCAGATTCCTCTCAATTTAGCATAAAAGAACTTCAAGTCGGCACGATAAGTACGGTTTAACTATTGATTTTTTTTTAACTGAAATGGATTTATCTAGTTGTCCATATAACCGATTATTCGTTACATCCAGTTTTGGTCAACTTAAATAATTGTCACGCATTATAATGTATTGTATGTTTACATTTCTTTGTATCATATATTTAAATACTACATGTTTCACAAAAGATTCGCCCTTTCGCTTTTAAATCCTAAAATGTGTGCAATGATAAAGCATTTCATGCTATCATGTTCAAATTTTCCATATTACACAGGGTGGGCGCAAAAGTTTCTTGGCCCGGATCAAGACAAAGTAAAATATTTATAATCCAATATGTAAAAAAAATCCTATATATTTAAAATTTTAAAAGTCTGTTTATTGATTTCTTCTTTACACACTTTAGATATTTCTTCTTCTTTAGGGAATTCTAACAGATAATCATTAGCTGTATCATAATAATGAATTTTACATATTGAATTATAATTATTTTTTTAAAATTTTCTTTATTTGGGTCAAGGAACTTATGGGCCACCCTATAACCATTTCCTTTTCTGTAAGATACAAGAAAACCAGTTACACTATAAGCATAACGATCGTTAATGAACAGAATATAAAGCCTACTAAAAATAAGTCTACAGCATGTTCAACAATAACTTTATAATAACTTTATTATAAACTGTTTATTTTTATCAAACTAGTTAATACTGTATGTACAAGCAACAAAAATAATAATTGAAAGATGTATTAATAATTATATACGACTGTCTTACATAGTAATTAAAAAAATCGTGCCATGAAACATTGTATTAATTTACGAATGTATTAATTAGGCCTTGCAGTAATTAGCTAGAGTTTACTGTATAAAAATATAAATATATTTACAAAAAAATATTTTAAACTATATACATTAAAAATTCATAAATAGTTAGAATAGTTATAACTGGACTATAAAAAATATATTTATAGGTATGTGTGTTTTATTATAAAAGAAATAGTTTTTGCTATTTGCAGCCAAAGATTAATAACTTTATGCATTCTGAAGCATTGTGATATTTATAGGCTGCTCTGATTTTAAAAATTATCAGAATGTTGCACTTTTTCTATAATATATACATATGTGAAACCATAATCATCATAGAGTATATAAGCACAATACAGTATAATTAAGCTACGATTTCACTCAACTATTTTGGCAATGTTAATTTTTGAAAGAGTTGATAAAAGAACAATTTGTTTTGTGCATTACTCGATCCTGAGTTAAGATATAATAACATAGTTTTGTGCCGTGAAATATATAAAAAAAAATTTTTAAAGTTATTTATAACTATTTATTATTTGCATTTATTGGCATTTGTATATTATATATATTTGTTAATTAACACATTTTGCTATTAGTCTTCTTATATATAAACCAGAGGCGTATAATGCAGAAAGCAACCTAATGCTTAAAGCTATGTATAGTAAAACAACGATTATTAAAAATAAATATTTCCTATTCAATTAATAATGAACAGTGATTTAATTATTACGGTAGACTCTATAGGATATACCTAATAAATAGCTGACATGACTATATATAGCTGTAGTATCACGTTTCATTAAACATTTACTAATTTTAAAAAATCTATAGACATGTATTTAACAATAAATGCTAATATTTATTTAATTAAAAGGATAATGTAAGTAATATTTGTTAAAATTTTGTTTTATACGTAACATATACAATATTCAACATAGGTGTTCACAAAACAGTGATCTAAACTATTTTACAAACTAATTATTAGGAATAAAAATCCAATTATGGTAATTGATTTAAAGCTTCTTGTATTCGATATTTCAATAGAAATTTATTAATATTTTACTACAAAGAATAGACA
>JAUZNC010044357.1:0-16770 GCA_034780395.1 Vannuccia rotundouncinata | reverse complement strand
CCCATTTTCTGCGGTCCTATATACACACCGGCGCAAGGCTTAGTTAGCATACAGAGCTAACAGCCAACTGCCGTTGGATTAGATTCTAAAGCAACTTGGAATATTTCTATGATCTTTATAAAATTTTGAATAAATCGCCACTTAAATCGATAAAGAAAATTATAGGATATTTTGATAAACATTTGTGTATTAAAATTTGCTTGTATTTTTTTGTAGGATCAAATAAATCCATAATTTACATATTGTATCATAACTAAAAGCACCAGAACAAAAGTTTGAACAAAATAGTATTTTATTTTTAATGTTTAAACAAAGATTTGAAACAAAAACCGGGAAAAAGCATTTAGATGAAAATAGGTAGCATTAATATGTCTATTAATACAACAAATAAAACGATAGTTAATGCTAAGCACAAACTAATAATTACGTTTTGTTTTTAATGATAAGATATCAATTACATCGAAACTGAAATTATTGTATACATAATAATAATAAGATTCGAAAAACTTATTACGATGAATATTATGATGATGACATGGAAAAAAATATGTTTTAGTGGACCATAATCAGCATGCACTGCGCGTTGCAAACGTAGTAAAAACACAATTATCAGTGTACGAAATTTGAAATTAAAGGTAACTTTTCATGGTTAATGGAAGTTAGTCCAAGGATATATGGGGTATCGATTATATAGATTATGTTCAGACCAAGCAATGGAATTCATATAGAAATTGTACATAACGGAATAATCCAAATAAAATTGGCTGCTAACATGTAGCTGAATTGATGTAGGTAAACTGATAAAAAAGAGTCTCGAGGTCGTAAACAGTCAGTTGAATATGAAGAATAGCGGCTCTTTTGGGTTGATAAAAGCATGGATGAATTGTAAAAACGGAATTAACTAGAATTCAATTGAAGAAGATATCAACGAAGGTGGGATGTGGATTGAATGTAACTGTGTAGTTGGACTAAACTGAAAATGTCGACATTGAAACAAAATATAGCAATAGAAACTGTGTTTAAATCTATCAGACATTACTCACTTTGAAAAAAATGTTTTAAATATTAATCCTCGCTATTAATAGCAGAAACTAACAAACAATATTAAAGATCCAGTTTCACTAATATTTAAGAGTTACATAAAAAAACGATAAACAATAGTCGATTATACTTTATAGAAAATAAAAAAGTGAACTGAGCGTTCACTCTGGAGAGTAACAAATCAATACGAAAAGTAGTTAGTGGAGTATGGGGCCATTTTACTGGAAAGTATCTGGATCAATAAAGGAATGAGAGCGAGGTGACAGCAATTTAAGTCGAGGTTTGCATTGCCTTGAAGCGCTCCAGCAGATTACGTGTAGTGCCTTCTTCGGGCAACTCTTCTTGCGATTCAGTGACATTATTATCGGCACGAATCACATCAGAACGGACCTCGGGAACATTCTCACTTGATTCGTCAGTTGCCCCGCTAGAATGAATACATTAATACGCAATGTAAAGAGAATTGATACTCCAAAGTAATGTTTAATAAATTATGACTCACGCGTCGCTCTGTGGAAGACGAGCAACTGGTTTTCTTAATTGTCGATCGGGACTGGGTGCAGAACCTTGTTGTTCCATTGCTGTACGGAATGAACGATAATAAGTAACATACTACTATGCAGTAGTATAAATATAAATCTATATTATATCTAGCAATAATAATATAATTATTTAGAGTAAGAAACATATTAAAAATAAGTAACTTCAGTAATTATTTATAGTAGCTTTTTATGAAATTTAAACAATTTCGTCAGAAATAAAGAAATAAACTTGTTGAATCGACAAATTAAAAATAAATAGTAACTGTTTTAAATAAAATAGAGTCAAATCGGTCAAACCCCCTCATGTATGACTAATCAATGAATAAGCTGGTGACTGTACGCTATATGTTTAATCAGAATGACTAAAAAATAATTTATCCCACCAAAAAAAGACAATAACCTCCAAATAAGTATCTGTTGATTTTTAGATATTGTGAATGTGTAACTATTATAACAGCAATAATTCTATGTTTGAACAACTTTAAAATGTTTATGTAAATTATCGCAAATACAACGACGAAAAATCAGTTAAAATTTATTTAATTATGTATAATTAGTCTTAATTAACGAATAAAAGAAAAAAAATTATGATATCAATTATGATATTTACACATGTAATCACCCTATTGAAACTGAATAGAAGGTTGTCATGCCGACTATCATCCAATTAGTCACTCTAAATAATAATATCTTAGTCAAACAGAATACACACATTACACTCTGAGTTCATACTAGTGTTCAAATTATCTTATTTTATTAAATATCTTATTTGAACAAACATTCAACAGGTACTTATCATATTTAAGTTTTCCTGTCATCTACTGTATATCGTTCACGAGTCAGCAGTATAATATAACATTTCCAGACTACAATTACTCAGTCAACCTATTTGATTACTTCAATACATTACAGTCTAGGACAAACATGACATACTAACAAAGAGAGTCAAGCTTCAAAAAGAAACTGTTTGATGAACTGCAGAAACTGTATCAAAAACTAATTAAATCAAACAGTATTTTCCTGCCGTTAAACCCACACAGTTAAAACTTTTTAGTTTTTATGAAATATGAAACAAATAGTAGGATAAACCGATCTCTAATATCTAAATTACTTATGATTTGATTTAGGTAGGAGTCCATAAACTGATCCAATATAACATGAACAAGTTATAAGGGCAAGACTATCCGACATGATACAACATAAACATGTTTAGATCCAGTAATAAAGTCTAGAAAGGCATAACATAGTCTGCAATAAACAAATACATTAAGGAATATAGCAGAAAATATAAGAAGTGAACAACACCCACCAATAAGAAATATGATAGAAAGAACACAGTGAACACGAAGGATGGAAAAATCAATACCCATTGGTATAACCAGTTTTATTAAGGCCACACTGATTTAATATACCTATCCAGATATCACATATTATCATATAGAGAATACAGAAGAAACAAAATATTAAAACATCAACATATTATCCTTGAAGAAACAGTCAAGAGCTAGCTATAGACAACAATCAATTGAACTGACCTTGAAAGACGGCAGCCATTGATTTTGCAGTGTAAGGAGGTGGGAGATCAATGTCGGGTGATCGTGAATACTCGCGGGTCTATAAACAGTCAGATTACAAGAATTCATAATATATGAATGAATTTTTTTATTTTTATATATTCAAAAAGTTGGAACTGGGAAGAATTCTGATTAATACGTATCGTTATAAATTCTCTAAAGGTATAACAAACATTTATTATTAATTCTTTAAATTTCATTTATGAGTCTGAGTCATGAAATTGCCCACATATTGAACTATATAGTTCAAGAGCTATTAAACTAAATTGATGAATAAATATGTATGTGAATACTACTTAATAAGCAAAAGCAACTGAAAGATTAGTTACATACGTTTAAAATACAATTATTTTTAATTAACAAAATCTATTCTGAACTTTGATAAAACTGAAACGTATAAAGAAAGATTTAATTTTATATATATATTAGAATATGAATAACAGTATTATTTTTAATAAATCAGAAATGGTGGCGATTAATTGCACAGCAGAAATGCAGTTTAAAATCTGTTAATATGTGAAAAAAGTTCCTTACAAGTTTAGTGTTATAATCTAAAAGAAGTGTTAAAAAGGTGCTAGTTATTTGGAACTATTTACCTGTATCTTGATTAAAATGAAATCTTTAACATATAAATAAAATTCAATGTAATCGGAAAAAAATCGTCACACACTAACTTGGTGAACAATTCGGTTTTAAAAAAGGTTTTACTGAATTTAAGGCATCTTAAGTATTGTATTTTATCAAAAAAATAATGCAATAATAATATGAAACGAATATAAAATATGTTTAATTTAGCTGACATTTTCACATGACACTAAATAATTCGAAAAGGTAAATTCCGTCAGAAAAATGTATTGTATTTTTCTTGGTACTTAATACGATTCAAAGATGTGCAATACTATACATACATATATTTAAGTGTATGAGAGTGGAGAAAGGCATGGCTTCATAATATAGTATATTAGTTTTTCTAACTTATAAGCTGCTTATCAGGCTGGTAATATAATCATTATTTATATATATAAGACTAAAACTATAGGTGTATATATAGAAATAATAAAACAATCATAGAACGTTGATTATTCATAAGTGATAGCAAATGTCTAAATTTGGTTAGGGTTATACTAGATAAGACAATTTTGGTTGAAGTCGTGTCAGAGAATTTCACTTTTACGCGTACAAACAACTAATGACCTATTGTCTGAAAGAAATTTATGTTAATCTTTTCCAAATATAACAATTGAGGTGCAAAGAATATCAACCCAGCTTACTCTATATAGAATTTATAGAAGCAACATAATATATTTAGCTTTACTTTGAATCTTTCACGATTGTTTGAAGCGTTCTCTGAGTTATAAATAAATTACCTGACGTTCATTAGAGGACCCGTTGGCTTCTATCTCCCGAAACTTGGCTAGAATATTCTTGGTGTAATCTCGTTGTGGAAGTTCAGCTCCTTCAGTTTGGACACTGGGACGAACCTGCGAAGAATCTGAAAACCAACAAGAACACAAGATGTCAGTAAAATTAGCGCGATTCAACACGTACAATGTTTGTACAGGCATTTCCGCGTAATTAGAATTTTTGACATGCATCTATAATATAATGTATCACTCAATCCTCCGTATATGAGCAACACTTCCGAAAAATCATTTAAAATTAGAAGTTAAAAGGTTAAATATTATGTTAAACAAATGCACTGATCGCTATATTCGACAGTAATGCATGTTAACAAGGATTAAAACCTTTTCTACAAAAATATTTTCAAATATTTATTAGAATACTCGAGGAAATGTAAGCCATGTAAATTGTGCGAAATAGATGACACTATAAAGTTATAAACAGTGTTGTTCTCTTCATTCAATCTGGATTTTAAGAATACATTAAACGATATTTAATACAAAATTAATAAATTAGTGTGGTGTTGGGAAGATCATAATATTAGCGACATTACAGTAATACCGTTTATCCTGATACTAGAGATTACTTATTTTAGTTACATAAGTGTTGTCATGTGTGCATTTCGCTCATTGCTCGATTTCAAGATGTTGATCTAAAAGGCTAAAAATTTCTCTTGTGCGTTTGAAAGATAATAGGACAATCGAATACAGTTTGAAATATAAAGAATTAAGTTATCCATAGTAATTAACGAGTCAAGTTGAAAAAACATTTTACTAAAAACAACACAAAAAGTTATTGTAAGTTTTATTTTTAAACAACTAACTAACAAAATAAATATTACCTATAAAACAAAAATGACAAATAACATTCATACACAGAATTGCGAATATTTTAGAGCAACTGTGGCTAGGACAAGACAAAATGTAATAATTGACAAAAGTGCTAAATATTCTTTACAAATAAGGAATTGAAAAAATTTTCGAGCTCTAAATGCAGAAGCTCAAAAAAAAATTTTCTAGGAATAAATCGATTTTATTTCCAAGTTTGTGGGAATGGAGAGAAATTCATCGTTTTTGAGCTAACTGATGCACATATGACTCAGTGTGAGTTATACAGATTGAGAGAGAGATAAGACTCCCAAGGCTACTTTCCCTTAGTTTGTGTTGTATATTGATTTGATGATCAAAAAATGGAGAAAATTTATTGAGATTATCTTACCACATCCAAGCAGTGAGACCGGTCTACTTTATACACTGTTTGCAAGTTAACTCTGAGAATTCGAGATTTTGTTATTTAGATTATTAGCTAAACAAATAAGCATAAAGCAAGCGCGAGAATTAGTTAATATAGCAAATTAGTTATCGCAATCTTTGGAGCCATGTCATTTATCAAGTTACCTATCTCACCGACCCAAGAATTCTCAGGAGATAACAGCCCCTAAAATATCCTTTTCTTACCTACATATAGACCGCTTGTAAAAGAAATAATGATTCAAATCTAAACGCAGTTGTGGTAAAAGTTTCGAAATGATATATATATATATAGAGAAAACTGGTATAAAGGTAATGAAGTCAACTACATAATATAATAATTATGATAGAGTGCACTAGATGTGTTAAATGAGAGAATCTCTGTTAAATTGGACATACTTGTGATTTAAACAATAGTAAACGTTTGAAACACAAAATTCCATTAATATATTAATATACCATTTTAGTGCGTATTAGAGCAAGCAAAATCACACCAATTTTGGTAACATCCCTCGCTAACTGAGTTGGTCAATTATCTGGGGCGAACAATCACCTTAATGTCTGTGATATTTACACAACCTTATGTAATAATAATAATAGTGGTGATAATATCTTAATTACGCTTGTTCTAACTAAAGTAATAAAATATTTGTTGGACTACATATTTAGTTTCGACAGCCCCATAGATATAAGACACTCACTAATAATAAAACAAAAAGAAAAGATTTATACAATTCAGATAAGGATCGTCTCTTCAATACTGTCAACATTCAATTATTGATTGTTATTAGATTTTGACAATTTCAAATGAATAATTAAGTGACACTAATAGTGACGGTTGTGTGTAAGCAAATAAACATCTTATTTTAAAGTAACTGCACTGTTTCCCAGATAAAGAAGTGACCAACAAAGAAGTAAGAGAAGTACACAAACAAGATGTGTGGACCAACAGTGAGACACTGCACCTGTGGAGTCGTGTTCTCCCTCAAATCGACACCGTATGCCCGACAGATGGGGTACTTGGCTAATACCGTCATCAATGTTATCCGATGCTGGATACACACACATGTTATAGTATTACAATTAGGTACCAAAGTTATTCAGGTATTGAATATACAACATTACGAAATTCGGGGTCAATATAGCGAAAGAAAAAACTAGGAAAACTACGATAAAACACAAAACTCTTAACGGAATTATATATATATATATATATTTATAATTAATGTACAGGTTTGGAACAAGAAAAAAACTTTTATTTAGACAGAAATATTTAACGAATCGATATATATTTATTTGATAATAATTACTCTAAAATTGATATAGAAATTTCATGGTGATATACTCGTGATAACGCTATATATAGAACGCTTTGTCATGAATGAGTTATAGGAATTTGAAACCAATGAATCACAAATAACTAGCACATAGAAAGCTGTCGGCTTTGTTACACAGAGTACATTAAGCACCAAAATTGGATTTGATATCGACTCTTTGTCCACCCAAGTCATCCCTCCTCCACTCTGCAAAAGCTTAGTCTAGACGAGAGGGAAGTTACATTCCGCTCTGCCATATATGGCATTCAAGAGAGAAGGGGAGTATTACTATGACTCACTCACCTCGAATAACATCGCCGACGGGAGGCCGTTCTTCGATTTCCCGATTGTTTTGAGTGCCGTTAGCTATTAGATAGATACACAGAGGTTACAGTAGAATAAAAATTATTTCCCAGAATTCATTTCATAATCGAATCGATAAATAAACTAATTTAAAAGACAATTAATTTAGTAAAATACAAATGTCTTTGTACACAAAATGTTTTACAAGAATGAATGAATACGGCTACATTTCAGATTACAGAACAGACTAAACTACTTTTTTAATATGATCATTTATAAATATATGATAATAATGAATTAAAAGAGACTGGAATGAGTATCATGTAATAATAAACTAGTGAGCAGTGATCAGATTATAATATTGACTTTTATATACTTATCGTGTTCAAATAAAATTATATTACAACCACTTAATATTAGTAACAATTTTAAAAATCGATATATAAAGAGTCTTTATCCATCCATCATCTTCTTTTTGCTACAAGCCAAACTTTCCTATAAAATTAGGACAAAACGGTACTTACCTTTGGCAGCTGGCGCCTTGGTAGCGCCCGCAACAGGGTACTGACGTTCATCATAGTGGCCTATTAGGAAAAATAATCACGTTAAAGTCATTGTATGTCGTAATTCAGCAGGTAAAAATAAGTCTATTGATAGGAATATTATTAAAAACAACAATGTTTAACTATTTTTAATCTAAAATGCACAAAGGACATAATGAGATAAGGCAGCTTATATTATAATCACCTTCTGTATATTCGTAAAGCTTTGAGTTATATATTAATATACCATACACATGCTAATAAATCTGAAGTGCATTTATAACTATAATCATTATATATAGTGTAATTGCATACGTATTATAATTTGGCAACATAAGTACTTATCCTCTAACTGTTTAAAAAAACGCAAAATCCATAAAAACCTTGCACACAGACAGTACACAAATACAATAAAATAATACCCAAAATACAACAATTATTAATACATAATTTCAACTAGCATGGATTAAATGACTATAATTATACATCCAAAGCTAACAAGATGTCGTTATACTTATAAATTAAACAATGTATGTCAAGACAAAATTATAATATATACAATTATTATAACAATGTTATAAACATACTTAATGCAAATACCAACGGATATGATGATAACAAGGCAACAATCAGCAACTATAGTAACTTTAAATGTTTGATCAAAGCCAGACGTCATGACTGCATGATCATGTAGTCAAATTGTATACTAACCTACTTCGATCATATATGATATATATATTATAAACCAATTCGGAAAATGTTGACATATTAATCGTGTAGACGTGGGAGGACCACAACCCGCACAAAATACACGCATGCGTCATTATTCTTAGCGATACTATAAATTCTGAACTATCCACAGGAAGTATTCTAGATACACATATACTGTGATTACTAATCGATCTAAGCTTATGCTATAATATGATCAGGTCATACGATCATATTAAGCATATAAGTATACACTGGCTTTTAAGTGCTAAAAGGAAGATATACAAGGATCTTAATTAGGAAACGAAATATTATAACTCACCACGAATTCGAAAGAGTTCGATAAAATGCGGTTTACAGTAGAGGGTATCATTGTTTCGTGCGAAATTACCAGTGCTAAATAAAAACGGACAAAGAAATACATATTGAATTAAAAATATACTTCATCATAATTGTATATGAAACTTTAAATACAACTGCATTTTTTGTACTTCAATAATTATAATATTTAATAATCATTATATTAAATTAAGATCTGAATTATTCAGAGTCTTTGATATAATACATCATCATGCAACTAGATGAACATAGACTACTTATAAAGTATCCCATGGTAATAAATGATGAGAAACCATGGTGAACTCTAGATGAAAAAACTAAGATCAAAAGATGATCCGAAGGTTTAATGGGATAGTACATTTGATATACTCATGCTAAGGAATCGTCCTGCTATGTCATAAAGGCTACTAACCTGAGTGTTCGCTTGCACTTTTCACATTTGAAGCATGTTTTGTGATAAACGACTTTATCGGCAATCAGTTTTTCCATTTGATAGACCTTCTTGGTACATACCACACAAACATCGTCCATTATCTGAAAAGTACACATATAATATGTTGCAGAGTAATAACAATATAGGAATTGTTTAATAGGAATTAGCTAAATACAAACAATGAAAACTATATACGATTTAAAATATGACATTGAAAACACGTAATTATAATTATTAATAGAGACAGCAGAAGTATACGAAAGCAAAGCAAGCCAAGCCCGTGAATCATGCAAAAGTGATTTTATCGATCAATACTAAAACCAAAAACCAATTGAAAATTTCAATGAATAAGAGTCACAAAGTCAACAAAATGACTATTAATTCTGTGGTGAAACATATAGTTAACTAGATAATTAAAGGAATTTATTTTAATTCAAATATGGAAATATAAAGCTAGTTTTTACTGTATTAAGAAACAAAGCTTTTGCAGTGTAGTGTTTCAAAAGGGTGAGTATCCCTATTCGAAGTTCTATTCAAAGCGTCATACTTCCTAAACTAAACATGCAACAAAATATAGTTAGAACGCTAACGGATCTCTACTCTTTGCTAAGTATGTCTATCTAAACATAGTTAATTGTGTTGGAACAACATCCACATGCGGTGCAGCATTCGACAACATGAATCCAAAACTGAGGAAGTCATTGGTCTTACACTGCCAGAGGTGTTCAAGGAGTCGTCCCCTGAGCCGGCATAGCTATCAGCAATACCACGAATATCTAAGCTCCATTGTTTGTCAGCATCGTCGTTATTGTCCTCCTAGATCACACATTAATGACGTCAGAGAAAACACTACACAGATCAGCACTTGATACGTCATTCAAACGAGTGAAATAGTACCGTAATAAGATAGTATTCGATATTTTTTATAAATCAAGAGTAATTTTAGTTTTCCCCAAAATAAACACCATCATTTTAGAATGAAAATAATAACCAGATTGGGCGCCTTAAAACTCAAAATAAATATCGATGATTATAATCAGAGAATTCCACACGTGGACTCAATTTTATTGAAGATAAAAATCGCGTACAGTGACTTACCGAGTCATTTTGCCAAAGGAAGTTATTTTCCAATTACAATTGTTAACCACCGTTATCACAAAAATATAATTAAAAATAAAATCATTGAATCAGAAAACGAGTGCATTTGCATATTGGATGCATACCACACAAGTAAGAGATAGTTATTGTTTGGTACAAGAATCCGTTTATTTAATCACATTTAATTTGGAAAATACACCCGCTTTTCCGCTCATTTTACGCGCGTATTGTGAATAAGCGCCTAATCTAGGTCGAGTCTGCCAAAAGAGAATAAGAGCAATATGTCTGTTGCAGTATAATATGTTGAATAACAAATATCAATCCGACATTCATCTTAAATGTGTCGAAACTAGAATGCTCATATCTATCGATAATATTGAAGAAATATGATACTCAAAAAGAAAAAAATAATACATTGCAAGTTAAGTTACATTTACTGTCGGGTATATTTGCCATATTGGTTTAGATATCCAATATCTTTAATAACAAATTGAGTTATGACTTATGGTGGTCTATTGTGAGTAAGGTAGTTTATACAAAGCACTGTGGCTTACGTATGTTAGATTCTCAATTAGGCACACAAATTATGTTTAACAAATATAAAATGTAGAAATGATAGCTTTTCAAGGATGCTCCCGCTTTTCCAAATTCAAAATTAAAGGGATATTCAAGGGAAAATTATACAAATTTAACATTGATTAATGTATGATTATCATAATATTGTTAATAATCACTATAATATATATAAATATGATAACACAAGTTATTAATATCTATATAAATAAGTTGTTTTTAATGAACTGATATAATTATATTATTATTGTACACAATTTAAAATTAGAAAAATAAGATTTATTATAGGAATTAAATTCAAGGGACATTACAAAATTAAAATTTTCTCAAGAAATAGTTGGAACCATGCTTTTAATTTATTAATAATTACGTAATACGTTAACAAAATTAATGTAAGCAGGTGATAACAAACTTAGCGAATAATTTGTTTAAAAAATGATAACACCTACATTGAATTCAGGACGTTTAGGTGTCTGTTCCTTCGGTGCAGGTGCTATCACAGGTTCTGGAGTACTGGGTTTGTTTTTAACGGCAACCTCAGGGGCACACTCTTCCATGATTTCCACAGGAACGGGTTCTGGAGTACTGGGTTTATCTTCGATGACAATCTCAGGGGCACACTCTTCCATGATTTCCACAGGAACGGGTTCTGGAGTACTGGGTTTGTCTTCAATGACAACATCAGGGGCACACTCTTCCATGATTTCCACAGGAACGGGTTCTGGAGTACTGGGTTTGTCTTCAATAACAACCTCAGGGGCACACTCTTCCATGATTTCCACAGGAACGGGTTCTGGAGTACTCGGTTTGTCTTCAACGACAACCTCGGGATTAGCTTCCTTTGAAATCTTTTCAGGAGCACACTCTTCATCAACTGAAACTGGTTTGTCAAGGTTGACCTCTGAAGTAGCTTCCTCTTTATTGATTATTTCAAAGTTAGCCTCATCGTCAGAGTCTTCGTTGACATCCTCATCTGGACCAATAGCGGGATGAGTTGAGCTGGATTCTTTGGAAAGATCTTCCTGAAGTTTTGGTGATTTTAACTCCAACGGCTCATCAATATCTGAAACATATATTATATATTTACAAATAAATATGTGAAAATGTTCTCAAGCCGAAATTTTAAAATGAACACTATTTCTGTCAGAAAATGTCCATAAATCTCTTGAAATTAAAATTATACTAGATCATACCTGAATTATCTTCTGTTTCAGGTTTTCCAGGAATCTAAAGTAAATATTTGATAGTATTAATTAATTGAAGATAAAATATCATACCAAGAAACTGTATGAATAAGTAAACAAAACGTATTTAAAGAAAAAAACACGGAATAAAACAATATTCCACAATATATGAAACAAAATACAAATGGTATGCACAATAAGAAAACATCAAAAACCTGCACCATTTAAAGAATACATAAGAAATCATTCAATATTTAGTAATTTGATTGAATATAAATTTGTTTTAAATATTACTTATCAAATGTACATTATTTAAGGTTATCAGATTAATTTTTAATTATCCGAAAATTATGAAACAAATTTAGCCATAAAAATATTTAACAAAATTCAGAAGAATAATTTATTACAAATGACTATTAATAAATAATTATATATATATATGTGTGTACGTGTGTTCAGCAGTGAATAAAAAAAACAATTTTGGTGATGGTGTAAACATGCGATATATACTAACTAAACCAAATAAGTGCAATAAAACAGAAAACAAAATAACAGAACATGAGAAGCAAATAAAATTAACAAATAGCTAACAGTCATTACAACATTTGAAATCTTACTGGAGACTCATCTCCTATCTCTTGAGGTGTTATGTTAGCATTGGCATCAGCTTCTTCCTCCTCATCAATGTCAGGAGATGGTGACCTCATATAGTCATTTTCAATATCATTGTCCAGTAGCAATATAGGCTCCTCAGTGTTAGCATCAATTAACATATCCAGTTCATACTCTACATTACATTCTTCTACATCATCAGGTTGCTCATCAATAAGCATTTCCTGTCCTTTAATTTTTCCATCTTCAATAAGCATTTCCTGCTCTTCAATCTCTCCTTCATCAGTAAGCATTTGACATTTTTTACCCTCTACTAATTCTGTCAGTGTTTCACTTTCTTGACTTTCTCTTTCTTCTTTAGTAGAAATTTGATTTTCTTCAGCCTCCTCAGAGCACAATTCCTTTTCTATTGCATCTTTGTTGATAACCTGATTATCAGAATCTGTGCCAATTGCAGATTTCTCTTCTTCTTGCACTCTAATATATTCTTCACTTATCTCATTTTCAAGATCTCCATGCTAAATACACCACAATGAAATATAAAATAAGTAAATAAATGGAATGTGAATTGCAATCAAACAGTAAAAAATTCATTTCTAATAAGAGAAAAACAAATCCTGACTTTCATACCTTTACATTGAATTAAGATATATACAATATATGTTTATTATTTTATAATTTAAACAGAACTACTTACACAGATGTTGGCACTGTTATCATGTTCTTCAATACTGTTTGAGTTGGCATCTTCAGTAAATTCCATTTTGTACTGACTGAAATGTTAGTTTTTAATATAAATTTGTAATACTTTATTGGTTAAAATGTATAGAATGTTTAAAAATTATTGACATCAAAAATTATAAAACAGGTATTAACCATTTGAACCTGGGTGGCAAGACTGTCTTGCCATGACAATTAAATTAGTTTTATGAAGTTCTAAAAATATATTTTTTCTAAATCAATGAAGATATAGGTATGATTAACCCTTTGCTAGGTTAGAAAATATGTTTGATCATTTCTTTTCACATGAGGAGATATTAATAGAATTACAAAAATAGTCATTTCTGATTAGCTGATAGTAAGAAAATTTTGACACATGAAATGAAAACTATTTTATACTTTGTTTCACTTCTACTAACTAGTTAAATTGTACAATTATTTTTGTTTATTTTTATTGTAATTATTTCATGAATTTGAAGGGATCAAAAAATCTTTGGAAAATTATGTTATTTTGTTAGAAATACCCATATTTTGTATGATAAAATATATGTAGATATCAAAAACACTTTCTTATGATTTTTCATTCATTTACAACATTCTATAAAAATTATCATAAAATGATTGCATAATTATAGTTTATAATAGTACTTAGAATTTTGTATATTAGATTATACAAAAATTCACAAATCACTAAATAATTGTTTTCAAACATCTGACTAATTTTGGAACAAAATACATTCATTGAAAAATAGAATAATAGTGGATCTATATAAACTCAAACAAATAGAGAATTCATCTGCCAAAAAGAATCAAGAATTTTTCTGATAACTGAAATTTTCATGGTTCCTGTGCAATTCCCACCTAAAAATTCCAAAACAATCAGTCCTAAAATTCTGTAAAAATGTTACATTTTTTTAAATTGGATAATAGGACCTCCCCCTCTCCTAGAGTAACATAATTTGTGAATGGCCCCCTACAAATGATTTCAATGTCCATAATCAGTCCAGACCATTTGTTTACAGAATTGAAACTGATGGTCAGTAATATACAAAGTTCATATATATGAATGTGTATAATTAATATTATATTTAATCAACATATTTAATTAGTTTGGACAAATCAGTTTCCACAAATGGTCTGACTATTGTGGACATTTAAATTATACATATGGGAGTACAATGATAGATTATGTTACTCTAGGGTTGGGGAGAGGGTGGGTTTTAGTGATATGTATGAATGTATGTATAAGCATAAAATATTTTGTGAATGTTTTATTAGGTAAACTAATTTTTAAATTTTATTACACACATATTTGTAATGAAAATCAAAATAATATAAAAAAATTAATATTCCTATTTTTGTTCAAAACTGACTGATCAGTTTTGTTCTCACAAATTTCAAATGTAACATTTTTCATAACATATTACACTATTTGTTATTATAATCTATATATATTATATGAAACAGAAGTATAATTTCTAATAAATTACAATCTTTTAGTATTAACAAATCATTGTCAACAGCTCCTAAGTCTCCTGACCAATCATGGACATTCATTGTAGATTGTAGACATAGATCATATAAATAAAAATGTCCGCAAATGGTCACCCACAGAACTTAAGTTGATTAGATATGAAATTTATGAGGTTCTAAAAGTACATAGGAGGCATAAAAAGGCCTCCCATATTTCTAAATAAAATATCTAGGTTCAAGTAGCCCAATAATCACTTTTCACATTTAATTTCACATTCCACCTTCCCTCTTATAAAAATGATATTATAAAAGATTTATTTATAACAAGAATTAAATTAAATCACTTAGATTTTCAATTAGATTTATTTATAACAAGAATTAAATTAAATCACATATTTAACCATAACAAATTCACTGTTTAGAAATAATTTTCATTGTGATTGAGAAAAAAATATATTTTTCTTAAATATAATATAATATAAAATTACAATGTGAAATTTTAGGGTAATACAATCCTGGACTCATAATTAAGTCCATTAATAAAATATTTTATTGTTGAAATGAATATTTTTAACATTAGCTTTTTTAGGTTTTAATTGAAAAACAAACAAAAATGGTTTCTTAGGCTATATAAGAATAGGTAATATAGGCTATATAAGGCTATAGGTAATAAACGTCTCAAAAATAGGTATTAAACGTCTCAGCACATCCTAGGGATGTTTATTATAAATAAGTAATAAATGTCCCCTGGATGTGGGTAAAAAATGTCAAGCCAAAAAATAAAAAAATTAACAAAACTAATTTAAATTTGACAGTAAAAAATAATTTTAAACAATTATTAATAATATCATGATTATGATTTTCTAGTATTAAATAATGTTGTGGTGTAGGATGTTTGTTGAAGCGTAATTTGGATAAATTACATAAATGCTGTTAAAGTATTAAATGACTTTAAGTAATAGTATGCTTCAACAAACACCTACTAACACCCCCCTCAGCATTATTTAATACTTGAATAGCATTTAAGTAATTTAACCGAAGTATGCTTCAACAAACATCCTATACTATCTTAAGTTAAGTGTGCCTTTTATTAATACATAAGATGTTAAGCAATTCTTAAGAGATCACTACAGATCATGGCAATAAATGCCATAGAAAATGGTCTTTAGATTAATTAAATATTAGAAAAAGAAATATGACTATATAAAAAAATGAAATTTTATATTTATTCCAAAAAAATTAAAACTAGTTATTATTTAATAAATCAAATGTCTACATGAGGCATGTCATGCATAATTATTAATAATAACTTATATTGATAACTTTGAAGATGTTGGCAAACAGTTTGGAACCCTGACCATTAATTGCACACAGATTGTGTTTAGATTTGTCAATGATTTCAGGTTTGACAATTCGTTTCAATTGCAAGTGAAGAAGTTTGGAGACTGTCTCATTCAGAAATGGCAGCATTGGATATTTATATTTATAAAATTTTACAGATAAATATTAAATACCTAGTATTAATATTAACAAAATTCCAGTAAAATTTCAAAATACTTAAAAATGTCTAAATGCCAGATATTCAAAAACAGGGTTCCCACGCTTTTCACTAGACAAAATTCCATGACTTTCCATGACCCTTTTCCATGACTTTTTCCGCA
>JAUZNC010044346.1:0-16780 GCA_034780395.1 Vannuccia rotundouncinata | reverse complement strand
TTCCTCTCTATATAATGTATAGCATAGTTATATCTCTATGATTTCCTCTCTATATAATGTATAGTATAGTTATATCTATTTATGTTTTTACTAAAAAATATTTTGTTTTAATTTAGTCGTTTAATTGGAATTTTTTAATTGTTTTAATTTCTCTTATGCAGAGAGCCTATCAACTTATTCACCAATTGATTCAGAGCTTCAAAAGGAACCTCTTGGCAACAGCTTATGGTCTAAACGAAACACCAGGAGCTGTCGTCACAGGTGGCAGCAAAGTCCCCCTCAAAATTCCTTCTGACACATCCCTTTTAGAGGGAACGGAGATAAATCGTAATGCTGGAGACAATGATACAATTCAGTGGCCCGATATTGAGGATATAATCCCTCGAGAAATGTTAGAACCTTTGGAGGTGACAGTTGGAGGTCGAATAATTGAAGATTTAAATTGATCAAGTTTGTTTTTCGAAAAAATGTTTATCTTTAAAAATTAATGTTGTGTTCATTAAGTGAACTCATTTATTTTGGATGACTTTTAAACTGTTTGCTTTATATTCAACTATTTTAATTGTTCCTTGTATTGTGTATTGTATTTGTATTTTCATTTGTATTTGTCCTTGTCCTATTATTATTTGTACATCTTATTGTACATCTATTTGTATATCTTAAATAAGTTTCAATTCAATGTGATAAAAATACATTTAACATTTCAATATGGTTTGATTAACTTTTCGGATCTATGAATTATGAATTACTGCATTCGCATTTTATTTAAAAATGTTAACTTACGAATAATAACTTGGTTGAATTCCAAAACTTGTTTAGTACACTGTAAATGAAAATGTATTATTTGATCTACTTATGTATTAAACGTTATGCACTCAGTGCATCATGTATTACTCATTAGAAAATTTAAATTCTGTAATATATTGTTTTATCGAGATTATACAATATTAGTATGAGAGCCATACAACATTTATTTAAACCATCACGATACAAAAGTTTGATGGTCACAATTGATGCTTCATGCCTACAGCGTCTCAATAAGGCTAGTCTAAAATTGCAGCTCCGCAGCTTAAGAGCCAGAGGGGAGCCTGAAAATGTCCGAATTTTAATTTATCTAAAATTAACACGTATCAGCTGATGGTTTCTATAATGAAACAATTTGGTATACGAATAATAAAGACCTACTTAAGACGTGAACATTTTGTAGCTTTTCTAACTTGAGACCGGCCACAAAATCTTCAAATTTGAGTTTTTATTCATAATTCATGTAGTATGGCTGATTTTTTCAACAATTAATAACTATAAGACTCTCCTCTATCAGAATATATACTTAAGACGTCGATTTTCCGTAGCCTTCCTAACTTAAGACGTTATCTTATATATGGATCAAGGATCAGACGATAGCCTTAATCTTATTAATAAATATAATATAACAATTAGCTCATAAACCAGTTATAATTAACAGAAGTGGAGTAATATTATTAACAGAAGTACTATTGCTTTTTAGGCTATTGTGTGTAATAATAGCTAAGACTGCAATATATATTTTAATACTTATATCGTCTCCTATCAGATATAATTGATTTGTTATCGCCACCAACCACATTAATTATGCTCGGTGGTTGACAAAGTATCAACTGGATCTTTTAAATATGGATGAAATGTATCCAGGCTTACGAGAATTTCTCCAAAATTGAGCTTTTAGTATCAGAAGTACTGACACGGCATATTCAAGGTTGCCCATTGATTTGACATTAGAACAGACTGTTAATCGTGATTCAGCTAGCAGAATGACGGGTATTGGCCTTCGACCACCGACCCCTGCAGTATCACCAGCAGTACCAGCCTCTCTCAACTCCTAATTACTTCAGCCTTTACATCCTCATCATCATCTACCTCCTCCTCATACTCCAATTCTGCCTATAAACGGGAGTTTAATGCTCACAAATTTCCCTAGAATATTCAAATATTCACACTTACCGTCAGACCTGCTTCCCAGAACCTCTACCTGTAATAGATGAGTTTTAGAATAAAGCGGTACATCGCTTCCAGAACCGCTCAGCTATGGAGGGAGCTGTGCGTTATATCAGATTTGAACCGGTTGACACTCCTATCCAACCTCTCGAGTTTCTCTAATTTATCTGATAGGATATATTATATAGCAACTCTACTCAACGGATGCACCATTTGCAAGATCCAGCCTGATCTTGCCCTAAGGATCTTTCAGATAGATCCCAATACTGGAGATATTCTTCTCTCTGAGGAGCTTTTCACAACCTGATATGATTATATCTAGTGATAAATTTTTAGACAGTGTCTCCAATTTTCTCCTAAATATCACTATTATCTGGAATCAATCGAACGTCACCTATAATTAAAGGTGTCGCTCTAGTAATTACGAAATTATCAATCAAACTTCACGATATTGAACAATTTTAACTGTTAAGAAGCTGTAATGCTCTCATCATCATCAATAGTTTTGAACGCATTGGTAAAAGAGATTTCAACAAGATTCATTTCTCAGTCATTAGAAGTATTGCCAGCTCAATTGGATTGCGTGGTTTAGTGAGATATCATAAGGGGGTATTTCCTTCTTCCGCAGAATCTGCTACACTACTAACATAAGGAAGCGCTTTTGGTGACTCTGTTAGTATTCTATAGGATAGTCCATTGTATGTCCCTTGCTTGAAACGTTCAATTGATACTATTTCAATAAAAATGTGATTACGCTGGACAACTTGTACATTTCATTGAGCGAACAACTGTTACCACACTCTACTTTCGAAAGCGTAAATATGAAGAAAGAAACCATTTACTGTGGAAAGAGCCGTAGAAAGAATCTTGTATATTGAGTATATACTATTCTTTATGACATATTATTTTGTTTTCATTCTAACTATCCCGAAAAATATTAAAGAAATAGATAAAAAGATGAAAATATAACAACAGCGTTTATTGAGAGGGAGAGGTGGAAAGCATTGTAAAGGTTATACAAATAAGACAAATAATTATAGGATTGTACTATATTTATTATGATTAGAATATTTAGGCTAAACTTATAATGGCTGCTCCAAAAAACCAGTGTATACATTTTGTATTTATATTGCCCATATATAAATAAATAGTCTCACTATTTGCCATCATTGTTCAATATGAATCGCTTAAAACTTGACATGTGGGTGCGGGAAGAATCAGTTTAGGAAAGTCTACGAACTTTATTGTTCTGTCTCTTCAACTGGGAAGGGGTAAGAGCTTTGAAGTCTGCCAGAGGAGGAGGGAGAAAACCGGAAAAACTTGCAAAGTCCGAAAGTAGAGAGGAATCTTCAAAAGGTTGAGCAATATTGCCCACCTTTTTATCGCCCATTAGAAAGGTGAAGTATAGGTTTACGCCCCCTCGATTGCTTGATGACGGACTTGAACAATTGTGAAGTTCAAACTAGCTACTTCGCCAGTACTTCCATGCTGTCCGACATGTCGTTTACAGGACCTTTAGGATTAATGAAGATTTGTCTTATGAATAAGAGAGAAAGGAGAAAGGAGAATATAAAAAAAACACTGTACTCCTCCTCATATAGCATAACTTTTAGTTACTTCAATCTGATTGTTCGAAAAAATTTTCATTAGATTAAATTTTAACTAGTAAAGGTGCGTGGGGGGATCTTTGTTCGAACAAAAGATCCTTTGTGTGGGTTAGACCTCTACCTTCCCTACTACTTATATAAATCAATATATTAATAGATATTGATTAGATTCCCTATTTTAAAGGAAAAAAATTTAAATCCTCTCTGGACGTTTTTTTGATCAGTTTGCGGGTCTAGATAAGTAATATATAATTGTCGATGATTACAATTAACTTGATAAAATATTGTTGACTTTATATAAATAATAAGGATTTATCGCCTTATTATATTTTGGATATTATATAATTCTATTAACAATATTTCCTAACGATTCAGTGATAAATTAATGTCCTTTTCCTAATTCTATGTTTCGCCGTTATGTATAGGATAATTCACGAGAGCGCGAATTAATTATTTCTATCATTTTCAATGTTAAGTGAATTATCTGGCATAAGCCATATTATCTATTGTTTTAATGTCTATATCCATAATTATATAGATAATGCTTCGTGCTTCGCACTCTTGAAATACTTGCTATATCTATAGACACGTAAAAATATTTCCTGTATTCAACAGCCATCCATGTAATAACGGATAATATCATAATTAATGATTAATATTCTATTTATCGACGTTTTTAGCTGACATATTTGCGAATTATGAAAAAAATCTCAATAAGAAATCAATGGACAGTTTAGTCAATAAAATTGTCATTCATTATTTGAAACTATTAATTATTTTTGAATAATTCACAACCAAAGAAATCCATAGGTTATTTAAATTTTTTATAATCAAAAACAATAGATATTATAGTTTATTTATAAATAATGTGCATCAATTAAGTATTTCCTAACGAAGCGTTTATATGTTATCAATATTCATATTTTATTGTTCTGTTTTTGTTAAATTTATGGTATGTTCTATAAGTAGATAATTTGGGAAATTAGATAGATCTTAGGTAATAATATTCGTGCATAAACTGAGTCTAGCAGGCAGTAAATATTTATTGTAGAAAAATCGACATTTATTAATAATAATATTTAAGAGTTCCATAGTTACACCGTTGCAAAGTATTGTTATTAGAATATGAACTTAAAATATTAAAAGTAACTATTTAATTAAAAGTGACAGACGCTATCACAAAAGTAAATTAGTAAATAATGGTTAAATAAAACAAAATAAAAAAACACCGAATGTTTATGAAATGATACATAATGTTATTTATAATAAATACATAAAATATTGTTTTAAAATAGGAAAAAATCAGTAGATTTATTCGAAATATAACTATTTTTTTACATCATGTTTTGTTAATATAATATGTATTAAAGAAGCCTCGTGTGGTAAAATTGCGTCTGTTGGTTTTAAAGAGCATGAAATTTGCATTGGGTAATAGTTAATTCACAAACCATACGATATATTTCAAATATATATATAATAATTATTACCTGGCCATAACAGTATAGTTGTATATTGTTAAATAATTTATGTTTTATACGTGTACTTATAAAAAAATTTATGGAATTCAAAAGTCTAATCATTTCAAAATAATTTTGAAAATTAAGTTAAAAAACTTTTAACAAATTTCATAAGAAATAATCTGACTATATAAGATAGACTATGTTCTCTTTTAATAAACAGTGACAAATTATTTAATGTTTTAAAAAAATAATTTTTCATTTTATTTGTTTTTGAATAGGTCTGAATGGTTTAACAAAGGTTTTAATTGTTTAAAAATAAATAATAAATAAAGATAACTTTTAAATTATCATGCAAATCTTTTTTATTTTCTTCACATCTTTTGATTTTATTACTCAAAGCGAATTAAGAGATTAATCTTCAAAATTTATTTTAGACTTGAGTACTATATCCATATCAAAGCTTTCTAAGTCGTTATCACTTTCATCCTCCGCATTCAAATATGCCATAATATCTACTCCATGAGGATAAAAACTAGAAAATTCATTTGTCTTCGTAATTGTATTGTTTTTTTTACAACGATATCGGTCTTTAATTGGAGATAAAGATTTTGTACTTTCCGATCTCATGGTGGTAAACATATTTTCTATGTCTTCAGTGGTATCAGTGATAATACAGTGGAGCTGTTCATGTTTCAGTCGAATAGCGAGGTGACAAAAAGCACAACACATAAAATGCCCAAGAAAAATGACGGATATTATACCAAGAAGATTATAATATAGTAGATATTGGAAATTATTTCTGATTTCATCGTCTATAACTATAATTTCAACTATAAAAAATGGATTGCAAACCAATGTAGAGATTAACAACGTGAAATGAAGACATTTTAAGGGCGTTAATCCAGTTAATATAGATAATATTCCAATACTGATGAATATCACTGTTTCAAATCCGCTCAATATGAAAACGATATGCTTCTCTGTTTTAAATGCAAAGAAGAGGGCATTAATAAAAATAATGAAGCCAATAACAATGTACAACATACCGCATATGATGTTAATTTTTTCCGGACAAAATTTTAGTTTACGACCGCCTTTTTCATAATACAATGATTCTGTAGAGGAGTTCATGATAAAATAGATGGTAAACAGAGGATTGTAACTCTTTCAGATGTGTATTAACTCTATAGATTTTGAAGCCAGCAAACATAATATTATAAACATATTAAACATATATTGTATTTAAATTGAATATCGAGATATTAATCATAGTCTAACTTTAAAAAGTCTAGACTAACCCATTCATTATTTAACTTTGATATAATTACGATATCAATGTAGAGTTATTAAATTAAAAATGTTTACAACAATTGAGTTCGCTTTAGGGAACGAAAAAGTTGTTCGAATTTTGATTTTTGATTATTAAGCGGGAACTTTCAGATTTCAATGTTTATTCTCTACTTTGATTAAATAACACAGAACTTTTTTACTTTAACTATTAAATTTATTGCCTAATGTATTGCTTATTGATTTTATTATAGAAATGTAATGCCTAACGTACGGACTATAGTATGTATATTCCAAGTTTAATACAAAAATTCATGAATTATTGACGACAAATCAATTGTTTTACTGGCGAGCTGTATATTATTATAAAAGGTGGCAAGTCTATAGTTTTGTTAGTTTAGTATAAGTACATTTTGCTTCCATCGATGGTGGTAATCAAAGGATATTTATTGTAATATAATTTTAATACGTTAAATGCCATTATGATAACATATAAAGTAATATCATGTAACATTATGGTTTTCAAGTCATAGAATAACTTATTAGTTAGTTTATGAATCAAGTTCAAACAGAAATAATATCAAGTAATATAAATTAACACCAAGTAAAATATGGTTTAATCAAGCTACAGACTAACTTATTAGTCAAACTGGAGTTAACCATTAATAGAAATTTATATTGAAAGTACAATTGTTATTGTTGTGGATAGCCGATAGCCGATTTTTTACTCAATATAATTAATTATAGATTTTTTCTAGTTTGCGTAATTTAATGAAAGAATAAAAAGATTACAGCTATGAGTATACAGCTAAAATATATTGAAAAAATGTTAAAAAATTTAATTAATATTAATCGAAAAAATTTTATATTAAATTACTATATTACTATAATAATTTCAATATTAAAGAGTGTGTTAATGATTAATTGTGTCTTAGCAATGAAATATAATTCACAAATAGCCACCCCTCAGAGTATATGTAATCGATTTCACTTATACTTGATTAAAAAAACATTGGGATGATGGTTATGGAACCGCACTCATGATCATCCACATGGGTATATGGATGAATTTTTTTACGCTAAAAGTATTTAAACTTCATTTTAGGAAAAGTCACGAGAGCTTACTGTACTTAAATTGTTCAATAAAAAATGACAGCGAAAATAGAAGAGAGGGGGGGAAGGGGGGGCGGAATCAGCCCCCCGGTATGGATAGGGTTAAAGTACGGTAGTAAGGATTCATCAATAAATCAAGAATTATTTTAAATCATGAAATTGATTTTTAATAGGCGTACTTCAAAAATAATACATTTGAATACACATTTGAATACACAAGAGATGTGAGAAAAATGTAATATATGGATATTAATAGCATAGTACTTACATAGTACTTAAAGTAATTTCCATGACTAATATATAGTTATTGCATGAAAATTATTCAATATCAATAGTTATTGCACGAAAGCCTAAGTTTTCCAATTATCGATTACGAGCGGCAGCGAGTTCGATAATTCGAAAACGAAGGCTTTCGCGCAATTTCATTGATATTGAATAATTTTCATGAAATAATTATTATAATAACATGCTGCATCGTTTAATTTTTAGACATTTTTAATTTTTGGATAATTGCACGAAAGCCTTCGTTTTACAATTATCGAACTCGCTTACGCTCGTAGTCGATAATTGCAAAACTCAAACTTTCGTGCAATAAGGCATTTTAATTATTATTGCACGCTGGAGCATGCAATAATCTACGTTATTTGTATGCTTTTTAAGCAGGCAGCATACGTTAGGCGTGTTATAATAGAATATAGATATCTTTAACGACCAGAATTTGGTATTGATCTGGTATTTAGATATCATTCAACCATAGATAGATCTATCAATATATTTATATCTATTGTTACGTTAGATTTTTGCTTAAACAATTTGCAATAATTATTCTCCAATATTTTATTTATATATTTACACTTGGGAAAGTAAATGCTTTCCAATATTTTACTTATAATTATTATCTCAAATTCTATAATAGTTATGAGCATGAAATGTTGTACAGTATAGTCCCCCTCTGCAACGGTCACACCTAATGCAAAGGGAAGTTGGCCGTTAGAGAGGGGTGTAACAAATTTGAATTTATAAAATATTATTTAACTCAACATAATTTTATTGATTTATAATTATTTTAAAATGGCTACGGTTGCTTGCTATATTATTACTTGTATGCTATAGACGAGCTCGTTTTAAAACTACCTGACCCAATATCATTTTTACGCAAAGATGTCTACAACAGAGTATAATCTATATAACACCTTTATATACTCAAAGCAGAAAAAAGCTATGTGACCTGGATTATCATAATTTGTGATAGATCACTGGTTAAAATATCTATGGATCACTTTATTTTTTTTGATGATCAAATATATCACTTAGAATGATGAAATATGTTTATATCCAAAACATCAAGTCAATAAGTAATGTAAAACAATATTTATATATTCCTTGTTTCTCTATTCTTTACATATAGTAAATTTTATCTTTTGGATCAGTTTAATTTTCAGGATCTGTCGATGAAATATCTCCAAACTATTATCCAAAATTTCAGCTCAATCGAGAAATTAAAAGTATGGAATTTTAGGGGGTGTGCTTATTGTAGTGTAGGCAAACATAAGTAGTATAAAGCAATATTTTGAAATAAATCCTAAAAAAAATTGTTTATGACATAAACAGACCATTGGTGTGTTTTTATGAAATTCTATGAATATAGACACAAGATAATATGTTTATGTCAAAGGAGTGCCCCTCCCGGCTCTGTTAAATTGTGATTACTAAAATTGTACAATATAAAATACTTTACTTGTAAACTTGTATGTATCGTAAGCTGTCGTAAGCTGTAATACTGGATAAAAAATATACTTATCAGTGAGTTTGAACTTAAAATGAAGTATGCCATTATGCAATAACATGATTGATGTTGCCCCATATTACATAATAAATTAAATCTTTAACGTTACTAGATTTTGATTACATATTATGTAATAATTGCGACACCTCCTTTAGTAAATAATTAAAACAAAAATGTGGAAGGCTAAAAGATTTACCAACAGTTATATGCGTTATTATATATATAATATGTGATTATTACGTATAAGGGTACTTCATCTGTTTCATTATACTCACAATACTCATTTGCGTTCTGTCAAATGTTTTAAATTTTATTATAATTAAAAAATCGATATATAACAAATATTTCATGATGTAAGAGTATAACATAATTAATTATTTTGTTATATGAGTTTCTAGGATTTGTAAATATATATATAATATACTATTAAGTTATAATAATTTATATAAAATTAATTTTTATAAAACATATTAATTAAACTCCCAATAACAACGTTTATAACATTATTTGACATTCTTTGTCATTGTCCTATTAATCGTTTCGCGAATAATATCTAATTAATTTTGTTTATTTAATAATCGAGCCTGGCATAGCATCAAGTCTACTGAAACATTTATCCATTTATTAATTTTACTAATCATTGCTGGTGGAGACGGATAAATATTTCACTTTATCATCCTGAGGATCAAAATACACCATTTTGCATGTCAGTGTATATTGCGTAATATTATGATCGTTTATAATATAACCAGGCAATGATTAATTTGGATGTCACTATATTATATAATATGATTATTGTTCACAGCTTACCTAGCCAATAAATAACAAAAGCTTTCATTCAATAATTATGGATACCGTACCAGACGACGTGGTCGAATTTATTTTGGAATGTGGTGATACTGAGAATGATGATTATATGGACAGTGCGGACTGGAGGTTTGGAAACGAATCGGAACGCTATAAATATTTTGAAAGAGCATCATATAAGTAGAAATACGTCGAGGAAATCATCTATGTTCTAAAACTATGGAATGATTGGGTTCAAGAAAAAAATGCTAATCTTCGTTTCTCAACCTTACGCGTTCCTCAGTCTTCTTTTGAAACCTTAACCATAGAAAAGATCAACAAGTGGGTGTCTTACTTTCTCGCTGTAATACGAACCAAGGATAAGCAGGAATACAAAGACAATAGCTACCTCAAGTTTGTATTATGCTTACAACTTCATTGCCTGATCCACGGTCATTCCTAAAATTTCTCAAGGACGATTGCTTTAGAACGTTAGAAACTCTTTAGATGGCTTCATGAAAATAAGACAAAAACAGGGTCTGGGTAGCAATCCTAATAAAGCCGGGATTGTAACAAAAGAACAGGAAGACTTCATATGGAGCAATGAAATATTAGGTGAGATTTTGATATTTGTTATTGCTATATAAATTTTATTTAGAAATTTCAATCAACTTGCTTTTTTGTTAAAAATAATCAAGTTGGCTTTTTATTAAAAATAATTAATTTTGCTTTCTATTAACAATAAATTTTTTATTTTATTTCAAATTCCAGGCCGTCCATGTTCTACATTTCTGACAATAAAGAATACTTTACCTACACAGAGGGAGTTCAAAAGCTAATCCTGGCGGTTTAACGAGGAAGAAAGCCAAGCCAAAAGTAGTGACCGTCTACAAGAATGAAAATTCTGTAAGATGCCCTGTTAGACTACTGAAGTTTTACATGGAGGCAACACAGCTGAATTCCAACATGGTTAATAAAGCATTCTACCTGAAACCTACGGATAATAGTTTTGCAAACGTTCCTCTTGGCTAGCATACTATTGAGGCTTACCATAAAAGTATCTACGAAGACGCTGGACTTTCTGGTTATTATACCTTACATGGTGAGAATTTATTATGTTTGTCATTATAATACAATTTTGAATGCTGCTTCTTATTTTGAATTTCAGGGTTGCGTCGAACTGGTGCTACAAGATTATTTCAATGTGGAAATTCCGAGAGTATGATAAAGACCGTCACAGGGCACGCTTCTTTAGAGGCTTTACGGGAGTGTATTGTTCCAAGCACTAGAATTCTGAAAGATATTTCCAAGAACTTGAATTGCGATGATACTTCAAGCAACCTGGCTTCTACGAGTTCTTTCAATCACTCTTCAATCAACCTCTTGGCTGACAGTTCTGGATGCAACCACGCTTCTTCAAGTTCTTTCAAAGCTTCTTCTAGCTCCTCAATGAATCTCGCGGCTGATGGTTCTGTTTGTGACATGAAAGGACCAAATTCGTCTATTCGCATCGATAAAAAGAAGAAAAAGAAGTTCAATTTGAGTTCTTCTTTTGGTACTGATACCGACAGCGATTGGAGATTTTTTCACATGTGTAATATTATGTACATTATCTAATTGAAAAGCAAGAAATATTTTTGATTTATCATCCTAGGATTTTATTTTTGAAATATTTATCATCCTAGGATGAAAATACAACATTATCTGTCTAATTGTGAGACACTCTAATACATAAATTAGCATCACATAAAACAAAGTAAAAAGTGGATAATAGGTAATACTTCATTGACATAGTGTTCGTTCATGGTCGAGTCGGGTTGATAAGGTAATATTTTACTTTTATATGAGCAATTTTTTTATTTAATATTTTATCGACTCATCATATTTAGTTATGATCAACTTCGTAATCTAATTATTTAGATATGTTTACGCAATATTTTCTCAGTAACTAATTTAAAACTTTCATTGTTATTTAGAATTAAATGGAAGTATGAAGTATTTTTAACTGCGGTGGGAACGAGGGTATCCTCGTAATATCATGAGTTTCGATTTTTGTAATTCTAAACCTAACACGTGTTTATAATGTGCTTGATAAATGTATGGCGTTTTTATTCGTCAACTTAAACTTAGCATTTGCTTAATAAGTGCATCATAAATTTATTAAGTTTTACTATGTCATACTATACTTATCAGGTGCTTAATAATTGCTTACCAAGTTTACTATGTTTCGAAGGACTTACTAAGTTTTATTTGTTTTAGTATGGTGCTTAATAAGTTTAGCATTTTTTACTCTGGTGTATATACTATATATTACTTGGCCATAACTGTATAGTTGTATATTGTTAATAATTTTTGTAAACTGTATGCTTATAAAAAATAATCTGACTCTTAAAAATAGTGACAAATTGTTTTTACTTTCATTTATTTTTGAATATGGTTGAATGATTGAACAAAGGATTTAGCCTCATAGTTTAAAAAAAAATAAAAATTAAGACAAATTTTGAATTATAAAAAGGTAAAAATTAATTATATATCATGCACATCTTATTTGTTTCCTTGACATCTATTAATTTTTTTACTCAAAGCGAATGAAATTCGGTGCCATAATTGTATCAAAATTGTCTAGGTCGTCACTTTCATCCTCCATATTCAAATATGCCATAATATCTATTCCATGAGGATACAAATTAGCATCTTCATTTGTCTTCGTAGGTATATTTGTTTTTTTATAACGATATCGTTCCCTAATAGGAGATAAAGATTTTGTACTTTCCGATTTCTCGGGGCGAAACAAATTTTCTAGGTTTTCAGTGGTATCTGTGTTAGTACTGTGAAGCCTTTCTTGTTGCAATTGATTAGCAAGGTGACAAAAAGCACAACATATAAAATGCCCAAGAAAAATGACGGATATTATACCAAGAAGAAAATAATTTAGTAGATATTGGAAATTATTCCTGGTTTCGTCGTCAGTAACCATCGCTTCAATCAGAAAAAATGGATTACAAAATAATGTCATGAGAGACAACGCGTAATGGAAAAATGTCATGTGCATTAATCCAGTTAATATAGATAATATTCCAATACTTATGTAGACCACTGTTTCTAATCCGCTCATGTAAAAAACGATAGGTTTATCTGTTTTAATTGCCAAGAAGAGGGAATTAATTAAAATAGTGAGGCCAATAACAATGTAAAACATACCGCATATGATGTGAATTTTTACCGGCGAAAAGGATATTTTAGGAGAAGCCCCTTTTTCATAAGTCATTGATTCTGTAGAGGAGGTCATGATAAAATAGATGGTAAACAGAGGAGTGCAGTTTATTATATAACTCTTTCAGATGTGTTTTAACTCTATAAATTTTTGAAGGCAGAAAACATAATATTATAGACATATAAAAAATATTAAACATATATTATATTTAAATATCAAGATATTGATCATAGTCTAACAAAGAATAGACTAATAACCCACTGACATCGTATTTTACTTTGAAATAATTACGATATCAATGTATAGAGTTATTATATGAAAAATGAGTACAACAATGGAGTTCGCCTTAGCGAACGAAAAAGTTGTACAAATTTTGAATTTAGCTTTTAAGCAAGCACTTTCAAATTTCAATGTTTTTTCTATATTTTTATTAAAATAACACATAACTAATAACTATGCTATTAAATTTCTGCCTGCCTGCTAAATATTCGATAGGTAACGCCATAGAGTCAAGTGTATAGAGTATGAACTCTTAAAATCTTAATAATATACTTTAAAAAAATACAGAAGAAACACAGAATAGTGAGCTTGAAAGAAACAGGGATGTAAATTACAAATATCATGCAACATCAGAATATGAAAAGGCACAAAGGATATAACATCTGATTACGTTTCAAGATTAATCACAATTGGGAAGATGGGAAGAAGGGGTCAGTCAAAGTTAATTGTAAAACCAAATTAATGTAAATATAGTAAGGTCATTTAGAGACATTATTAATATTAATTATTATAAATTAATATTACTCAAAATTTTAGAACATAAAGCAATGTCAAATGTTTATTACAAACTATATTTTACAATTATTTACCTAATTTGAAATATACCTGTTAATTATTATAGGATTAAATGAGTGTAACATACGATGTTCAAAATAATTAAATAATAGTACAACATCGGAGCCGTTGTTTTGTGAAATTTACAAAAAATTTCTGTACAATATATTCAGAAATTAAGTTCAATATATATTTTATTTTTATTATTTAATATAGAAATTAATAACAACTACAAGTATTTCCAAGCAGCCTCGATTAAATCAGGCAATGCAGATAAATAAATCAGCGATGTGATTGAAACAAAGACAGACATTATGTAAAATGAGGTACAAAGCGACTATTAACTGAGAGAGCAACACTATAAAATGGGAGTGACACTAAAAACACTATACAATAGCATGCTTGTTCATAGTAGATCCTAGAAGTCACCGTAGATATTCACCATGCGTCCTGCAAAATCAGGGCGAAGGGCCGAGTGAGGCGCCATCAGAACAGAGCGCCACAAAAGCCCAACTGAGGAGCTGTACCTGACGCGCACTCCACAGGATCAAATACATCGTCTAGGAAAGAATCAAAAGAAAATAGTCTAATTCAAGAGTTTTTCATTAGAAATTCAAAAACAATTAATAATTACAATAATACATTGAGGTGTTTTTTTTTAATGAAAAACCTATTATTTTAAGGGTTTATAATAATAGCAGCATAAAATGGTGTATAAAAATGAAAATAAAATTTAATTCTGATAAGATTTAAAAATAAATCAAAAGAAAAGAGTCAAATTTTATGAATTTTTTGTTAGAAATTCAAAAACAATTAATGATTACAATAGTACATTACACATAATTTTACTACATAAACTAGTCATAAAAACGTATATAAATCAAAAGTATTTCTATTTTAAAATCCTATTTTATAAAAATTTATTAAGAAAATATATCTGGTTGTTATTAATAATGTAATTAATTAATAATTAAATTATTTAATAGTTTGATTAAAAAATTACCTATGACTGTGGCTGCACCCAAAAGCTGAACGAAGTGGCATTTTTAATCCACAGAATAATGTGATTTCGCAATTGTTTATCCAAGATTAAAATGGCGTAATGTTCTTTATTAAAACAAAACAAAGTGCACTACAATAAAATTGCGTAACACATACTTTTTAAATGTAGAAAAATTATTATTGTAAAACTATGACAAAATTTTATCAAAATATTTAGTGTAACCATACAAATGAGGAAAAAAATGTAGCGTCATTAGCAGCTACCATAGAGAGTGACCATATACTCTATACTCCTTACTCTATGGGTAACGCTATATCTTATTAATATAAATTTGTCGACACTATTTTTTTTAAACATTTTGATTGCTATTTTATCTGGTTAAAGCCATTGATATCGCATTTGAATAACGTAATTACGTAATTGAAGTTAATTAAAACGATATCTATGGTTGAAGTAATGTTAAATTTAATCAATTTAATTATTATTGAATTTTTAAATATTATTGAAATGAAATCATTTGAGCATCATTTTATAATATATAGTTATAACATGTTTAAAATTATTATTTTATTACAATTACGCAGAAAAATAATCGATACTGAGCCGTAGGCAAAGTAGATACTTTTCTGAGAATTTTTAAAAAACAGGATAATATTTTAATCATGTTATAACGATATTGTTAATCGATGAAATAACTCTTTATTAAAATTAATTCTGTTGACACAGTTAGACATTATGGCTAAACGATGTTTTGATGAATCAATATGTCCTGATGTTTATGTATTAAATTAATATTGTAAAAATACTCAAAATGTCGACTGCGTTAATGAAAAAAGTTAGCGAAATTATATCAAGTTCAAAGGTAACACTAAAAAACTGGAAGAAATGTCGAAACAAGATCTAAATGAAATTTTACTAAATGAAAATTACTTTATCAGTTTGAGGAAGCCTAATGCTGACAAATATCAAAAGCAAACGTTAGATTGGATTCGTTACTCCATTAATAGAATATTAACAAGAATTGGAAATAATAATTAAAAATAATGACATACCTATGTCTAGTTCAAGTTTATGGAATGACCAGAACAAGAATATAAGCGAGTTTGAAGATCATGTTTTAAGTGTCGAGGAAATTGACGCTGTTTTTGCTAATATTGAAAAGTCTTGTTCATCTAATGTTTACAATTTTCACAATTATACCAATAATTTTACACGTTAATTGTCTAGCGTGTTATACTAGTTCTAGACGGTTTATACTATACGGTATTTACTAAATAATCGATATTTGTGTAGTTTTGTGATTGTTATAAAATAAATAAAAACGATTAATTTTGAATTTACACTATTTTTATTAAAGAAAAAAACTACGTAATCGGTTAACAATAGGCATTACAATATAACTACAAATATATATATATAGTATATATTATAGTTACAGTATAGTTATAATGTCTATGCATTTTAGTCAATTTTGTACAGTAGCAATAGATATCTTAGTTTAATCCCATTAAGCGCCAATGCGACAATTGTCCACAAATTTTTTATTCAATTTGGATTTCAGTACTTCTTATGGTTTAAAATAATACCCCTAGGCCAAAAATAATTTTTCAGTTCTCCTAATATAAAATCTTATCTGTTCGTTTTTACGAACATTGGCGTAATATTAGTAAAAAGCATGACTAATTGAAAAAGTGATAGTAGATTACAACAATCCAT
>JAUZNC010044335.1:0-16780 GCA_034780395.1 Vannuccia rotundouncinata | reverse complement strand
CTCTCCCCTAGAAGTCATTAATAAAACAGATTGTGATCTTAAATTTTTATACCTCCCCAGGATTCCACAATGCACCCCCTAAATTATGCATTGCAGTAGTATAAAATTACGCATTTGTATCACTAAGGGTAAACAGCTCTGCTAATTTAATTAAATGCACTTTTGCTGTAAGGCTGATGCTCTATAATTTTATCAATTCATTTGATAATATCATTAATGTTGATCTTTAATAAAAATAAAATCTTAATTCAATGATTTTATTAGACAATATGTTTGACAAAACTTAAGTAGGGTTGTATGAAAAAAATATCTATCTGTAATTTTTGTTACAAAGTTATGGACCATCCCTGGTTGGATTATTTGTATAAGATAAAAGCCACTTTGATGTGAATTTGAGCATCCATGAGGACCATATTGTGCTGATTAGGACTTGCCAGGCTTTTTATTGTGGCAGGAATGTCCTGGAATTATTAATATGATAATCATTAATGATTCTTAGCTTTAAAATCAATAAAGTGGCAGTTAAGTGTAAAAGACTATTAACACATATCAGAAGTAGACTTTTAATTCAAGTGGTTGATGAATAATTGTTATTTTTTATTCATAAATATATTTATCTGGTTGTATTATAATATTCTTACTTTGACATTTACATTAATACTTTTTGTGATAATAACATGATTAGTATGATCTTAGTGCCATGTAAATAATTTTATATGTATAAATAATATATCATAACAATGGTAATGAAAGTTGGGGATTTCAGCACACAGTATAGTCTCTGTCTATAAATAGAATACATTACAAAACCATATATTGTCCATCGATTTTGCACACAGTAATGGAGAGTGTGATAACAATAATTTATGTTGTGTATGCAAATGGAAGAGTCATACAGTAAGCCATAATATTTCTTCCTTAGGGACACTTATATCTATGCAATGAGCAGATATAACAACATTTTTAATTACAGAAAACCACTAGCCAGCTGGTCAAGTAATTTATATAAACTTCACTTGCCCAACTCAATTTTCACTTGCCCCTTGTGAGTGGGAAAGTACTAATTGCATACCTGTATGTGATTCAACAAATTACTGAAATTTTTGTTCCTGATATTTTCTTTTAAAGTGTTAAAATACGTATTTATTTATAAGGTGAATTCTGTCAATAGGTGAGCTATTGGGAGAAAAGTGTAGGGTATAGTAAATTTCATCAGAGTTGGCAAGTAAATATGTGGGTGTTTAGTGTTTGCAGTCCAATTATCCTGTCATTAAAAGCTCAAAGTACTCTTTACTCAAACTCAATTTTCTATGGAATTCTAAATTGTTTGTGGAGTTGTGCAAAAAATTGTTACCTAACTTCATGAAAATAAGCTGAGGTCAATTACTGTTCATTCTGATTTATGAATATAGCTGCTAGGGGTATATATATATTTTAAGTGACTACACCTACAAATATACTGTTTATTACCCACATGGAATGGCTCATTTCATTCTGTTGGGGTACACATTAGGGTATGCCTGTTTGAATGCCATATAGTATGTGGTACTGGAGACACTTTCTTTGGCAAAGTGAAAAGGAGATTATTTATATAGATTTAGAATCTTCAAACAAGGCTCAAACAAAGTCTTGAACATTCTGTAATTTTGTAAATGTCTGGAAAAGTAGATTTAAAATTTAATAACAATGCTTTTATCAAAAGTCAAGATGTCAACAAAGAGTATTAATTATGTGATATATTTTATATTGTGTTTAATTTTGCTATTATAATGAAAAAAATCTGCATAATATATTGATAAATATAGTTTTCGAAATTTTTATAATCCCTTTGTTTATAATTTTTTTTAAAAATTGATCAATAATTTGTATCACATTAATATTTTAAACAGGGTTGCTTTCCCCTTATGCCTATGAATTATATGTTTTTAACATAGTCTTTTTCACATAGACATTATTATGTGGTTTTACTTCACCATGTTTTCACATTTTTTATTTTCCATGTGAACATATCATTTTCATACTGATTCTAAATAAAATTATTTACTTTTTTCTATATTTTGGATATAGTAGCTTATTTTGTTCATACCATTTTCAAGTTGAATTTTTTTGTGAAATTAATGTGTATATAAATTTAAAATATTATATTGATATTATTTTGCTTATGTCAAGTATATTTTCTTTATTTTAGAAACATGACATAAGTGGTTAGATACTAATGCTTACATCATAAAATTAGAAGTAAGAGAAGTCAATATTTACATATAAATTATTCTATAGGCAAAGTTTTTTGGATTTTTTAATGATACACTGCTTAAATGTTTCTGACGAATTCAGTACCGTAAGCTAACAACCAAGGAAAATCGTTTTTATGATCCATGGGAGATCCATATTCCCCCTGAAGATCTTCTGGTACAAGTCGATAAGCAACAGGCATCCATTTTTTGTTGTGTGGCAGTATCATGACATGGAAAGTCAGTACTTACATTCATCAAGGGATATGTGGCTGGTCAGCCAAATATTCCTGTATATCATCAGAAGAATAAGACTGTTATTCAGCTTGTCTACAATAATGAATACAAAATTTTGGACATGACACCAGCATAACACCTCAACAATGGTCCGCCAAGAGTCCCAACCTCGATTTACTCGACTACATTGTTTAGGGAATTCTCCTCACCAGTGCTACAGCTGACCATTCAAATATTGCTGCTGACATTGGTCAACTGAAGGCATCATTCATTCAATCTTGGAATGGTTTCACTACAGAGAAGTTTTTCTTCTTGGATTTATGGTTGCATAAATGTTTCGACATGCAGGTGGTCATTTTGAGTATACTCTATTAGATTTATGTTCTATGCTTTTATTCGCTAATTTTATTGACTAAATTGTGTCGATTTGTAATGGGCACCAAGTTGTATACATATCATTAAGTTAGCTAAGTCGTGTATATACATAATAATGTGTCCTCATCATTTCATTAAATTTAAATTAAGCTTAAATTTCATACCAATTTTATTGAATTTTGAGCTTTATGCTGGCATTATATAGTGAACTATTTGAATATCCCTCAATAGAAATGTTGTATAATACTATGTAGAAATAAACCACATAAAATATTTGCCCCACAAATATGTTATTATTATTTCATTCAAAACATTTTTTAGTGTTAATTTTCTGGCAGAAAATTTGTGCAGACCAATTTTAGAACCATTAGTAGGGAGTTGTATACATTGATATTACACTAACTACAACTAGTTTTGCAATATAAAATTAAATGCATTCATTTACATTGCAGATATTGTCAAAGGATCAATTTAATGTCTATGGTTGTATACAATTATAGCATTAGATAAGGGATTCATATGTTTTTGTTTTCCTTTCAGATAATTGTTCATTTGTATTAAGTATTACATTATTGAAATATCTTCATAGGTATATTTGTTAAAATGTTACTTTTCTTAAATATAACCACATTATTTAAATTTATTTGGTTTTCCTAGAAACAACACAGACCATGATTGGGAACTTTTTCTCTCTAAGAAAAAGGCTACAGTCCCTGAGTTTGTGTCCCAATTAGACACTCCAGAAAGACGTGAAAAAGTTAGTGATTCAACTGATGATGAAGAAATCATTTCTAAACAACCAAAGAATAACAGTTTTAAGGACATATATACATCAGATTCTGAAGATTCCGAAGATGACTTTAACAATGAAGAAGAAATGGATGAGAATGCAGAAGAGGAGGAGAGAAATATATTTCCTGATCAATCAGGTGATGTTGAAGACGCCATAGTTTTGTCTTCTGGAGATGAAGAAGTTCCCTTTGGAGCCAGTGATGAAGAAGACATGGAAGGAAACGGTGCAGAAGAAGAGGATATGGAAGGAAGTGGTGCAGAGGAAGAGGATATGGAAGGAAGTGGAGCTGAAGAAGAATATATGGAAGGAAGTGGTGCTGAAGAAGAGGAACCTGTTGGGGGTTTTGAAGATGATTTTAGTTCTGATGAGGAGGATGGTGGGAAACTTTTTAGGGAGCCAGGTAAAAGTGGAGAATCAACAGAAGAGGAGGAGGAATCGGAAAATGAGGAAGATTTAGATATCGATGAGAAAGGGGATGAAGATGATGAAATGAACAGATTTCTTACAGAAGATGTAGATGTTGGAGTTACAGAGGTAGGTAGTTACATTTGAACAAAATAAAATGTTTTTTTTAGTTTAGACATTTTATTGCAGGCAAATGCTACCTTCAAAGATTTTTTCAAAGAAAGCAGCGGAAAGAAATCTAATTTTGAACTATCTCAGGAAAAGGTAAAATTGTCTATATGTGTCATTTATAATCACTATTAGTTTTCATTAATTTTGTTCCTTGTTTTATGATTGCTTCCACTTTCTCAGTAGTTTTATGGTGCTAATTTAATTATTTAAATTTTTGTACTCTTTGTTCACAGCTTCAAAAAGAAATCGATAAATTGGAAGAGGTGATGATGGACGAGAAACCATGGCGACTTAGAGGAGAAATTGAGGCAGCCGATAGACCCGAAAATGGACTTATTGAAGAAGATTTAGACACCAATTATATCGCTTTACATAGTGAGTATTACTGTTCTCGTTTTCATTCTTGTATATTTTGGTAGTAAGCTTTATTATAGCAATTCTAATTTTTTTTTATAGAACCACTAGTGAGTGAGGAAACGGAAAAGGCATTGGAGGATACGATAAAATTGAAGATCAAAAGTCGCACATTTGATGATGTTGTCAGGAAGACCAAAAAAGAGGCTATTGATCAACACGAGTTTAAAAAGCGGGTTGCTTTGAACTCTGACAAACCAAAACCTTTACATGAAGTTTACGAAGAAGACTTCAAAAAGAGACAAGCAGTTAGTACTTATTGATATCTCTGAACTTGTTTGTATATATTGTTCTACATTCATTTCTACACATTGTTTAGCTCATTCAAGAAGAACAACAGGACCCAAATAAGGAAGAGATAAGGGTTGAGATGAAAGATTTATTTGCTAAATTAGATGCTTTGGCTAATCTGCAATTTGTTCCAAAAGCTGTGAGTTAATTAAATATTTGTTATGATTTTAAATATTATAAATCACTTGTTCGTCAGTCAATGTTTTTACTAGTTTTTAGGTCACTGGCAATATATTAATAATTATATATAGTCTACTCTGGCTAATCCGGATAAACAAAATGAAGCAAAAATCGTCCGGTTTAGTCTAAAATTAAAAAATAATGTTTTCAAGTATAAAAAGTACATACATAACTGTAACAAATTACATATATAACTACATAATTATGTGTGTATGCTGCTTGCGATATTTGTCTCTAAAATATTGGATATATTATTATTCTTATTAATAAAATTGTTGTCCGGTTTGCAGAATGAAAAATACATATTAAACATAAGTATTTTGTACAAAACATCGACCTTAGTCCAGTTTAGCCGATTCCGGTTTGCCTAATAATAAAGACATAATATAATGAATAAGCAAAAAAGTTGGGAATTAAAAATGATTCAGATATTGCCAAAATTCCGTTTAGTCGAAGTAGACTATACTAAATAATAAATTTTGAAGTACAGTGTAACCCACTTATTACATACCCGCTTTATTCCCGCTTTATTCCCGCTTTCTTTTGTAAATTTGCTATCTAAACAGTTAGTTTACATACAAGTTAATACAATATCAGGGCAATATATAACACTTAATAAATTGGTTTTGATGGTCTGTATATTTACCCGTTTATTACGTACAAACGTCACAAAAGACCAATCACGGAATATTTTCATTAATAAAATTATTTTATTCATAATATGCCTATCAATTGTAGGTACTTATACGATCAATAAATATACATTTGAAATTATGTAATTTCACATTTTTACCGTTGCATTAAATAATTAATGATATTAATAAAAATTATAACAAATATTTTGTATCTGCTTCTTTTATATTATGTACGAATAGTAATAATGCTTAACATGTAGATTCGCTTATAACGTATAAATCGTTCTCAGAGTATTATTTATTTATTTTAATGTGATTAAATATATTTACTTTTAGATTTTTAATTCTGTATATAATTTTAATTTTTAATTTCAATTCTCAAGACTTAAATTTTTACAAATTAGTGTCCGTTGATACCGTTCTGCAAATATTTTTAATAATATTTTATGTTGTGCAGTACATTACATCTAAGTAATTACCTTAATTTAAATCCTTCCACAGGCTCTCCCTGAAGTAAAGGTTATGAGTCAACATCCAAGCACCCAGGTAGAAGACATTGCTCCCACCACCTTGTCAACTGGTGAAACACTTGCCCCAGAAGAGGTTCTTGCAAAACGGTCCCGCCCTCTTCTGGCAAACAGTGAAATGTCGTCAACTGATAGAAAAAGGAAGCGAAGGAGTATTAAAGAACGAATGCGAAAAATGAAAAAAGCCAAACAAGCTGGTTCCAAGAAGACATCTGATGGAAAGTTAGTTTCAACTAAAGACGAAGCTATGTCCAAAGTTATGAAAATAGCACATAAGCCAAAGTCAAATATTAGAATTGTTACATAGCTTGGTTAATGAAAAGTTGTATATATTTGATTCTGTATATTTATCCCTCCATTGTAAGTATTTCCAATAATAAAGTTCAATTTAAATTAATGTTTTCATAGATTATTGTGTATAATTTTGATTTGTGGTTGTGGAGTAAATCGATTTCTATTATTTTTTTGTTTAGTGATCATCACTTATCTCAATCAATCTTGTTCGCTATTTATACTCTTTTCTCCGGGAACTAACGAGCATTTAATGATTAAAAATCTCACCTTAATGCAGTAAATATATATATAGCATGAAACCTATTCAAATTGTATTATCTTTAATAATCGCTGATACTATTCAAAAATGGACAAAACTTAGTCATAAAATATGTGTTATGAAAATACTACAATTCTTTAGACAGTATAATTCGACCATTTCATAAAACTACAAAATTTTAAAATATTTCGGCCGGTCAAAGATTTTTTGAAATCTTAAAAATCGCGCAAATTGAAAAATGAGCAATGCAGTGATGGTCCAGTGTGACAAAATGTAAATCTATGATGGAGCTGTTATATATTTTGGCTAAGCACAACTATCTTCTTCATCCTCTAACATCATCTTTCATGAAGAAATTTCAAAGAATTCCTGCAAAACTTCCTTTTTGGAGCTTCTCAAAGACAAGCTGTCATTAATCACATGCTACCTCTGAGACAGAGCAGATATTATTTATTCTATTTTAATAATAATTTATACTAACGGTCCGGTTCGTTTTACATCACAAATCATTTTTCTACTAAATTAATCTGTTCATTACCAAATACAGTGTTTATACTGCATTAACTTATATATCATTTATCTTAACCTGCAAACTAACCAAAAAAATGTCCACATCTCATTTCAATTATATACGGCATTAGTTTCGCTTTAATGAGGGTTACATTCCAGGGACCGCGGAGCTAGGGGAGTCTCAGCCGCCCGCCCCACCCCCCCCCCCCCCAATAGTTTTTTACTCAATTTTTTTCGCCCCTGGAGAATTTTGGCGTCTGTTATAAATAGTACCATATTATATTCCCACCCAATAACACTATTACCAAATAAATTGGTGTGATCAGAAAAATGATACTATTTCCTTAACTTAAGTATAAAAACCACTGGATTTCCGTTCACGCAGACGCACTTTATGAAATGTAAACAAAACATTTTTATTTTAGATTTTTAACTATGTTTTTTATATCCTCTCGAAACCACTATTTACAAGTTGTAAACAATTGCTTATAATTTCCAGAAAGACTATCTCCTGCATTCTAGGACATATAGAAGAAAAAAATCGCAGCAGACCACTGACCCTCTTTCAGTGCGCCCCTAAAAACCCTAGCCCCCAACAAAAATTTCGTTCCGCGGTCCCAGCATTCAATCAATATTATGTATTTTTATAGGCTTTTTTTCATTATGTATTGATTGAATACCCTCTTAAAAATGAAACCATTGCCGTATATAATTGAAATGCTTTCATAACTCCGATGAATTTCCTATTGATTATGATCGATATAGATATATTCCTCCGCCGACGTTTATATATATATAATAATAATAATGTTATAATGTAGCTGTAAAATAAACAAAATATTTATTACAATTGGCGGAATGTATAACGAATATCTAAAAGGGACTTATATATTTAATACATATAACAAATACTATTTAATACAATCAATTTGTTTACACATTTAAATGATTATAAATCTAACCAAATAATGTTAAATGGGTAAATTATTACTAAATATAATTATTTTAATACTTTTATGATTTTTGCCTCAGTAATATTTCTATCCTTCCTTTAAAATATATAATTTCTAATTTTTCAAAGATGTTCAAAAGTCGATAAAATATCACATTATATACAATGTCTAGCACAACTAAAAAAAAATGGGTCGAACAAGAAGTTTTATATGAGTATCCACTTCCAAAAGATGATCAGTTTATTGTTAAGGTATTATATCTGCTTTAATACTGTTCATAAATGATGTAATTTGTATAAAAAATAAATTTTTAACCTTTCTCTTCTTTTGCTCTCCCATGATTTTTTCAATAGCATTGTCATGTACGAGATTTGAGCCATTTTCTATCTCTTTATATATAAAAACTGGCTTGTCATGTACGTGATCTTGTTCATAACAATTATAGAAAAAATCATGAGCTCCCTTCTGGCACATTTGATAGCTTTTATTTAACTTACAGCAGTACCTATGATTTTGAAACTTGCCAAGATTTTTTCTAAATATAAGAAGATGTCCTAAGCAATTTGGCTTTTGTAAAGGTAACAACACTACAAAATATGGAAACTTAAATTGACAACTACTATTTTTGTTATTTCCAAACCCTGACTATAGTACTCCAGATATTTATCAATATTATTCCAATTTAACTAGTAAAAAAGGCCTCAGAATATAATATATGATGGATATATTCTTTTTAGTCTACATAGAATGCAGCCTGGCCCAAATCATTTTACACAGTTCTACATGACCACCTAAATTATTTTTTTGATCTTCTTCACAGTTTTGTTCTTTGGTTAAAAACCTATCTCACAAATCATCAACAGTTCATTTAATTCCATCAGTCAAAAATCAAGTAATACATTAAAAATAAATGTAATAAAACCTCAAGGTAAACAATAAAATATTTCATTATAGGCAAATGTTGTTATATGCAAATTTTTATTTTAGCTTACTACTTGCATTTTTGAAAAGTAAATACAATTTTAGTTTTTATAGTAATTAAACTAGCTATAGGTAATATACATCCCGTCCCATCCCAAAAATGTCCCTAGGATAGGATGGGGTGGTAAGTATTAAACATCCCCAAAAATAGGTATTAAATGTCCCAGGGACATTTATTATAAATAAGTAATAAACATCCCCTGGACATGGATAATAGACCTCCAGCCCCAAAAAATAAAAAAATAACAAAACTAATTTAAATTTCACAGTAAAATAATAATTTTAAATAATTATTAATAATATGATGATTATAATGATTTTCCTGTATTAAATAACATTGAGGTAGTATAGGATGTTGTTGAAGCATGCATACTTTGGTTAAAATATGTAAATGCTGTTCAAGTATTAAATAATGCTAAGGGGGTGTTAGTAGGGTGTTTTTTGAAGCGTACTTTGGTTGGTATGGGCATGTTACTTTAGATGCACATTGTTTACGTTACACTTTGAAAAAATGGAATTGCAGCTCATCAATGCGTACTTAATGTTTGGTTTCAATTAGTTTTTTCAAACTTATATTATATATGTTGAATTCAGATAAAAGCCTTTTATGTGATGGCAGTTTTTTTAGTGGTTACATTATGTAATGCAGTGGGGGGGGAGTGCATCTAAACATGCCTGTACCACCCTTGATGCACCATAATATGCCTTAATAAACACCCTACTAACACCCCCTTAGCATTATTTAATACTTGAACAGCATTTACATATTTTAACCAAAGTATGCATGCTTCAACAAACATCCTACACCACCTCAACATTATTTAATACAGGAAAATCATGATATTATTAATAATTGTTTTTTTACTGTGAAATTCAAATTAGTTTTGTTTATTTTTTGGGGCTGGACATTTATTACCCATGTCCAGGGGATGTTTATTACTTATTTATAATAAATGTCCCTAGGATGTGTTAGGACATTTAATACCTATTTTTGGGACGTTTAATACTTACCACCCCATCCCATCCCAGGGACGTTTTTGGGATGGGACATTTATTACCTATAGCCATTAAACTACCATATGCTTAGGAAAATGATATTGGATATTTTTGTAGATTATTCTTTATTAAGTCAATAATAATTATTAACCCTAATCCATTATATTTAATAATCTACCTCAAAAGATTATTTAGCAATTACATGTAATTACTGTATTTTTATTATGTTAACATTTTGTCTGTTTGTCTGCTATTATGTTGCTATAGGTGAACTATCATTATGTCCAAATTTACTGTACTATATATGTGGAGCATGTAGCTATGGGGTACAGTGGACTTTTGTTTTCTGGTAAATTTTTAGGGGCTTTTTAGATTCAGGGTTGTCAACAAGTCAGAATTCTGTGAATTTCATTTTATTTTCAATGGGAATAATATGGAAATTAAAATTTATGTGTAAACAAATTTTTATTTGTGATATATTTTATTTACTTGATTGCAATTGGCTAATTTGTAATAATAACCCCTTCATGGTAGAAACCATACAGCACTATTATATGTATACTTATGATCAATAATATCCCTGTTAAAGATAATATTTTCTAAACAGTACTGTGTATTATCATAACTGAATGACAGAAAGACCATTTTCTTGTATAAATGTTAACAATTTTATATTGTATGCAGTTATGTATAATTGTTTAATAGTATTGAAAAAAATCAATATTAATACACTACACAATATTGTTACCTATTCTACCTATTCATACACATTCTATAACAATGAAGTTATTGAGTGTGTCTTAGTCTATCTATATACAGTGAAGTTGTTCAGTGCACAGTCCAGTGATATATAAATTTTATTTGTAAATATACACTAGGTACAATATAAACTTGAAAATAGGTAAATTCTACTAACTTCTTTGATTTCTTATCACATGGATATAAAACATTTTTGGAAAACCCAGAAATGTTGGAATTTTTAGAGGGTCTGGAAAAGTCATTGAATTTTGTTTCACTTTGTAAATTTTTTTTATTGTTTTACATATTAAGATGATAACTTTATATAGAAATATATAAATGTATTATATTTTATCAAAATTTAAATTTTAAAAATTAGATTTTTTATGATTATTTATAAATACATATATTAATTGTATTAAAAAAAAGTATAACTACATATTTTAGAATTTGAAAAGTCTTTCAGAAATAAAGCCCTGGACATTTTTACACATTTACTTTACAAAAATTCATATTAAGATCTTATTTTTATTACAAAATGATGGACCATCCCTAGTTGGATTATTTGCTTAAGATAAGATCAGAGCCACTTTGATGTGAATTTGAGCATCCACAAAGACCATATTGTGCTGACTAGGACTAACCAGGCTTTTATTGAAGCTGTATTGTCCTGAAATTATTTTAATTAATATGATAATGATTCTTAGCTTTAAAATAAATAAATTTATAGTGCTATTTTATAAGCTATGTTTACCACATAGCCATGACCACTCATATTGATTTGATTCCTGCTAACCTGTATTACTATAATTTGGATTCCTAGGAAAAAATTAAAAATTTTCATAATATTTTTGGTAATTTAGAAATTAGATATAGGGATTATTCAGGCTGAAAGGTCATTTTTCTAATTCATGTAAAAATGATATAAAACTTCAAAGGGGTGTGGGTGGGTTGGTGCATGTGATAATGATGTATTGTATTTAATCATGCTTCACACGGATTTATCTGCTATGCTGACCATGTAGCCAAGACACCCCTACTGACTTCTTGTTACAAACTATATTTCAGACTGAAAGGTCAATTTTCTAATTCATCTAAAAATGGTATAAAAATTCAAATTGGTAGGGGGGGTTTGGTGCATGTGATGGTGGTGTATTATATCAGTGGTGCCACTGTCTGTGATTTAAATTGCAACTGCATTTTTATAGTGTTTGCTGTGATTTTTTTTAGAAATCTATGATTTCTGTGATTTTTTTGTACATGTTTGATATTTTTAAATTCTAATGTGAAATTTTCGGTTAACCATTCCATTTTTAATACATATACTTGATCTCTCCAAGATTTTTAAACTGAAATTTTAAAAGGTTAGTCAAAGTTTCATTATTAGGATAATTTATGTTCATATATGTATATATTTTCATATAAATTGTATGGTATTTTGTAGAATTCAGATGTTTATATTCATCTTTTCCACTCATCTGTGATTGACTTGTTGGCAAAAAATTCTGTGCAATTTATGAAACCAAAATTTATTATCAAAAACCACTCTGCTATGAACCAATTGGAAATGGAAATTTGTTTGTGATACAAAATCAGATGATGTTCAAAAAAGTATTGTTTCTTCATGGTGTTCCTTAAATTCATCAGAAAAATATCCTAATCTTACTAGAATTTCACTTGCCTGCTGCACTTTTTTCACTCAAATAGTGATACTGAAAGAGAGATCAGTAAATCTCATGACATCCATGATGTTGAGAAAATAAAATGTTTAAGTTATAGCACTCGTAGGAATCTCTATATGGTCATAAAATAAATCCTGCAAAGGTCAAAATCGATACAAAGCTGATTGAAATTGGATTTAAAGCAAGATCGCAATAAGCTTTGGCAAAAAATGAAAGAAGAGGAAGAAGCTAAAGTAAAACAATTAGCATTGAAAAATAAAAAGCAAAGATCAGAGTTGAAAAAGTTTATGGAAACAGAAGAAAAGGTAAAATAACAAAAGAGAGTCACAGATCAAAAAGCAATAGAAGCTGAAAGGAAATTACAACAAGCAATGGACAAACTTTGAGCTGCTAACTTGGAAAAAGAAAATTTTTAATATTTATCAATCAGAAGTTCAAGCAAAGAAAGTTCTAGTTGAACAAAAGGCAACTGAAAAAGCTGCTGCAATTTTGATGGAAGAGAAAAAGACAAGCTGATCACATTTCCATTTCTAAACTACCCAAAATTCGAAAACTTCATTCATTACACTTACTGACTTTTTATTATTTAGTGCTTTAACTATGCAATAAATTTACTATCTATTACCATACTATTTACATGCCCAAAATGTTATTATATAAAATTATAATACATTTTCAACTTGCAAATATCATCTGTGAATTTTTCCCTCTCCTGAGATTTTTTGCTTAGGACACTGAGTGGCAGCAATGATTATATGTAATGATGCTTCAAATTTTTTTGTACTACATGCGAATATGTTAGCTATGCTAACCATGTAGCCATACCACCCCTACTGACTTATTGTTGCAAAATATATTTCAGGCTTTTTTAGGAAGCCCAATCCCATGCCTGATTTAGATATTATGGATGAAAAATTGAATTTGTCAAAATGTGTGAAGTTGTGACAAGTTGGAGACCATCCCTGCTATATCAAAGTCTAAAGGCAAACTGGGCGTTTTTATTGGAACAACTCTCGGTTATATATTTATGCAACACTCATTTTAAGATTTTTAAATTAATTAAAATAGTGTTTTATATTACCTATAAGATCATATCATTGGAATAAACACTTTCTGGCTAATAGCAAATGTACACAAATGTGAATTTCACTAATATTAGGAAGAATTTCATTTTGGACCCTTTCAGCTGCCATAATAGCATTGCGTGATCTTGAATTGTTCAGTTGGATATGATTCAGCTGCAATCAATGCAGGTTGTTTGTGTGTTTCTGTGATATTTTTTGTCTATGCCTTTAGCTTTAGTTTTCATATTGCAAGCTCACAACCAGCATCATGGTGTCTACTATATGGGAGGGTGGTGGGTTTTTAGAAAGTGTTATATAATAAAATTACATATTTTAAGGTGTTTTGATCCACTTTAAAATTGTCTATAGAGTCATAAAATCATTTATAATCATGTATAAATAACCTTTACCTTTCAAAAGTCAAGGAATAATTCTGGAAAAGTCTTGTGATGTGCTTTATTAAAATACTATGAACCTTGTATATATATTTTATTATACACACATTAAACAGTATTATGCACACATTAATCCTAAAAAAACATTAAATTTATATAATACAATGGGATCTTCATAATAATGTGTATTTATAGGTGTTTGATATATCTAAGTAGAAATTATCAAAGTTATCAAAATTTCTAATGGTTTTTTGTGATACAGTTAAAGATAACCTTATATTACTATAATATACACTTTTCTTGTTTTTATTTAGATAGTAAAATCGAGAGGAAATAACCTACATGAAGCTGTTACACCAAAAGGTGAAGAAATTTTGCTTAGTATGCCAACCAGATTTAGAAATCACATCTACATAAAGAAAGGTAAGATACATTTCTAAATTAGTAGTTAGTGCCCTTTCTATGATCCTTATAGTCATTAAATGATCCTTTTATCCCTACCTCTTACAGGTTACTATGTAATTGTGCAACCGATTATTGAAGGCAAGAGGGTCACTGCAGAAATTTCTTCTATTTTATTCAAGGATCAGATAAAACACATCAGCGAAAATGATCTATGGTGAGTTTTGTATTTTATTATGTTGGCAACTAATAAGACTGAGTTCTTGTTTGTTAGCATTTACTTGTCTGACGTGTAGATTATTAGCGGTTACTAAGGCTGTTTTATATTTTTTGTCAGCTACTTTGGTTTCTTTGCAGCTCATTAAGTTTTTCTTTTGTTAATAGTTAGTAAGTTGATAATATTTGAAAATGTTTATCCATATCTATTTGATGATTTTTATTATTATTAGTATTGATATAATTATTTCTAGTCCGGTAATGTTAATAGTTGTGTTATTATAATATTTACTCTATTACTTGGAAGCACTTAATATTAGAAAATCCCATAATTTATTTCAATTCATAAGATAAGGAAATATATTCATTCTTTGAAAAGGTGTCCTTGAATCCTATTGCTATTGAACTTTGTTTAGAAATGACTTCGATTTGATGATTTTATTCCAGAGTTCAACTAAATCTTGTTTTTGAAAATCTTGTTTAGGCCAGCAGAATTCTCTGAAGACTATTTGGAGGAACCGGAAGAAGTCACTTATCTTCCCGATGATATGCTTCCTCCTGTCGATGATGATGGCTCTTCCGAAGACGTTGCATAGCGACCAAAGATAGTGTTCTCTAATGTATTTATTTGAATACTTAGTGTATATTTTGGTTAATTTTTTTTGTGATATTGTATTATATACTTCTCTTGTAAATAAACATATAAACAGAGAAAGATTTCTATTTAAACTCTTTATTATAAGCTGTTAGTAATATGTATTTAAATTTGAGAGAATTTGAATTGCGAACTCTGATTCTAAGTAAAGCACATCTCTCCACAAATAATTGCTTCGATATTTTTTATTGTGTAATTTTTTGGATTTTACTGAATTTATTGGTTACTCGCTTATTAATATACAGTCAAATCCGGTATAGCCGTTATTAACTTTTTAACTCATACTTTTAGAAAATCTTTTAATGATTAGATATACTATGTATTATATGACAGTTTTATACATTACTTGTACTTATAGGGATCACAATGGAAAAGTGTTTTCACAATGGTGTGTTGCATTGTCTTTTCAGGTCGCCAACAGCACTCCTTAGTTTCTTTTACAAAATGGTTGTAATTAGTTGCAAATAGAAAGAAAAAATGTTATCCGATATAGGCGGAGTAGATTAACATTACAGAATAAGCATTTTCATTCCGTGCCATGCAAATTATTCGTTATTGCCGGAAATCCGATATTCGCAGATTTGACTATATGTTAATTAATAGCATTTTTCGTGGTCCGATTTTTTAACTCGCGAGACTCGTCTTATTAATTCATTCTTCCATTATTATTTTTGCTGCTTGTACAACATTAACTATTTTAAAGATAATAAATAGTAGCTCACAAAAAATAAACTATTGAATATTTTGATAAAATGTGGAGTTATATACTAAAAACCACATAGTATTGTATTTTTAAATAAGCGGCACTTAAATCAGTGGAAATGGTCTATAACACATCGTTAGAAGATTCAAACTGGAGAAGAAGTTCATTGTCATTATCGCCCATCCATTATTTTGAAATTATGCCTAAGAATAAAAGTATTGATTCAGAAAAGTACATACAATTCGTAGTCATTCTGCAAGGTTTCCTGATACAACAAGCTAATTCCATTTTGCCAGAAAATATATGTCTTCAATAATTATCATATTAATAATGCGTTCGCCCCATACAAATCTCGGGCGAGAGCGGAATGAAATGAATGAATGTTAATTATTAGCTCAATTTCAATATAAAAAAAATTTTGTGTGTAATATCTAATCCAGAGCTTCGAAGAAAGAATATTGACATTCTGCAAACTGTATGATATAACAAACATTTTTATAGTTCATTGACGTAGGAACAGGGGGGGCTAGAGCCCCCCCTGCCCTCGTCTTTGAGCCCCCCCCCCCCATATTTTCATAAATAAAGTGCCTTTTTTATAAAATAAAACTTATACCTCTAAACTTTGACATTTTCTCGTGAAGAGCCCTAATAAAATAACACGCGGCAGTTACTA
>JAUZNC010044323.1:0-56958 GCA_034780395.1 Vannuccia rotundouncinata | reverse complement strand
AAAACATGATAATTGTATATTGATAAAACATGATAATTGTATATTGATAAAACATGATAATTGTATATTGATAAAACATGATAAACGACATTTATAAATGTTTTATTCAAAATCATCCCGTTTTTTTATTGCAATAAAATTTTAATTTACTCTTAAATAAAGATTTAAAAGCCCAAAGCCTCCGATTGAACACCTTTCAAATTGTTTTTTCTTTCAATTAATTTTTGACTCTTAATTAGGGATAGTAACGCATAAAATAATCTCGGCAAAAACTTTATTATTAAATATTCTAATTAATCATCATAAAAAGCTGGAACGATACACCCCCAACAGATCAATACTACAGGTTGATCTGGTTTTATTACCTCCATTATTTGACGTTACACTGATTGGAAACATCATTTTTACAGTTTTGGAAGAGCGGAACACCCGCATTGAACTATAGTTTCCAATTAAATAATGTATCGAGATGTTATGAAGATGCATCTCTTGTGAATTAAACTGAATAATAAGTGTCAAAAAGCGCCCTTGTATTCAATATTGCCGCACAATATTCAAAAGCTTATGGAAATAAAATAAGAAGAATTATGTGTTCATTTTTGTTTCAATTTAAAGAAATCAGTTTTATGTTTAAAATCAAATACAACATTACTTTTAAAACCTAATGAAACCTTTTATTCTATATGTAATAGGGATTTTCTTGTAAAGTAACCTAATATTGTATAAATATTCTTATTTAATATGTGAAAACAAAAAGCTCTGAAAAAAACAACCCTTCCAACACTGGCAGACGTCCATTCCGGAATATTTGACACCATTATCTACACTTATTGGGGGCTCCTTGTATCTGGAGGGTGCTAGCTGCCGGACTAATTTATCCTTTTACAAATTGTTTTTGTAAATGAAATTGATATTTAGAAATGAAATATAACGTTTTTTTATGCTGTTAGTTGTCATTTTATTTTTAAAAATGTAATTATTTACCAACTGATTATTGTCATTATTTGTCAATGTTAAAATAAAAAAGTTCTTTAGCGGTCAAAAAAGGTTCTTCATTTGTGTCTCTATAAATTTTTTATTAATGTACCAAACTTTTTTGAATACTTTCCCTGCTATAATCTTTAAAACAACTGTAATACTCAAAATCTTATCTCAATGTTCCATAAATTGAAATCTACGTTTTTTTTCTTATTTCGTAATCTGATAAAATGAAAGGTTATAGAATGCAGCCCTATGGATGGCTATGGGCCCCCCGCTTTGTTCATACATATCAAGATTTCTTTTTTATAAAGGCAGGCTGCATTCGAAAACGTCTTTGTTGTGAAAACACAAATATCTAAACAAAACAGGAAGCTGTCTTCTTACTTATTTGAAATCCGATATTTCCCACTTTAATGATATGTCTCTAATGTTTCCTAAATTTTGCGTTGTGTCTTTTCCCATATTGTGAAGTTACAATCATGTAGTCTACACTTCCTTTGGGAATAGCAACTCGGCTGTTCATACAAATAATTTTCTTCTTTTTAGACAATGAGCGAAAGCTTTTTGGAAAATTATAGTTGCAAAACTATTTCATTTTCTGCATTGTTTATAGATATTTTTACAATATCAAGTCATTTTAGTAAATAATTTTATGTCGATGAGAGTTTTCACTCATATCAGATGGAGTGGAATCTATGATTAAAGTATCCGTAAGGTTGAAAGGTACCTTTTATATCTTTTATACATTTTTCTTTGACTGTTATAAAAAATATTTCATTTGATTCTATTTTTGTGGAAATTATTCACACTCTCAAAATGGAGGAAATTAATGTGGTGGTTAGAATAAGGTGTAAATATGGTATCGATTATGTAGAGCAAAACCTGCCTTCAAGTTGTTCAAATTATCGATCGTCTCAGGAAAATTAAAATATTTATTATACTTTTAGACATTCCGTCATACCGTGGAATAAATTAAACGAGGTTTCTAATGTTAAAACCAAATATAACAGAGTTGAACAATACAAACTCACAGAAATTATCAGACAATCAAAATGAAATTTGAGATGTTTTCAGCTGGAAAAAATTGCCATCACCAACAATAGTCAGTATAAAATATTTTAAAGAATAATATTTTTTTAAAATTTACCCTGGAGGCCAAACTTTAAGCCACTGATCATTTGATCGATTGTGCAGTGGCATTTTTCGTTTTGTTACTCTCCTTTGTTTTATGAAATCGATTTGATCACATCACCGGATAAATGTCTTGTTTTGGTTTCAGTAATAATTCCTCAGTTTGATAAATTATGAATCGATCAAATCTCTCATAAGCATTTGACTAAATGATGAGTTTTCTCGATGCGGATATTAATCGACTAATTTTTGTGTTTGAGGAGAGAGAAAGGGAGAAATATAATCATGAATCCTTAATGAGAAAAATAAATAGATCAACTTATAGGAAACATGTTGTCAAGTCAGGATTGGAAAAAGTATTTTCATTAAAATGTAACAAATAGATTCATAAAGCTTTTTAAGCACTCTGTATACTTTATGTAGATTGTGTGCCTTAATATATTATTATTGTTATTGTTTTAATATTTATATCCAGGACATATTGCGCTAACCTAAATGTTGTAGAACTTGTTCTATTTGAAATGTGAAATATCTTTTAGTTAAATGAATATATTAGGAGAAATTGCTAATTATATATAGAAATTTATGGTTACCATTTTTTCAGATGGATATGCGGAACATAATTTTAGGTTTTATAATGACATTAAACCCTTAATTATTATTGATAAGATATCTCATATTAAAACGGCTGCGTTTATATTCACCCAATTATAAAGATATCAAAATTGTCGGATGATTTAATTATACAACTAGAAAATTAATCTATACTTTCCAATATTCAAGAAGCGAACCTTTTCTAAAACAATAAAATGAAAAAAATTGGTTTAATATTTCTTTATATTCCGATATATTATTTCTTTGTGCTATATACATCCCCCTTCACACTACCGCAAATGGGGGACAATTTATTGGCTCAATTCAAAGACGTTTTTGTGAAATTTGAATAAATCAAAAACCAAAACCCCTGATTCAATTGTTGAATCTTCGAAGAAAAATAAACTTTAAACATAATCGAAAATTTGAAGAGTTCTCGTCAGCCACTGATACATTTTAAGATTTTTCAAAGATGTTCTTTGACCTGATGTTCTCAGATGTGATAAATATGTATAAATAGAGTTTATTCTTTCATTCTTCCTCATAGACGATTTCGGTTCCCCCGCTATCACCATCGACATGGCTCCAGACGAAGGAGACATGAATGGACTCAACGGTAATGGTACAGGCGGTCCCACAGTGGCCTTTGAACCGGGAATTACCGGCGGAGGAGGCTTAGCCGTGCCTGGAACTCCAGGGTCCAAGGGCCTACCTGCAGGAGCGGTACAGAAGAAAAAGGCATTCTTTAAGAAGGTGATCCATCGTCTATTTTATTAATTTAGTATTTGACGTTTTGTAATACATTTTAAAGAATTTACTTTAATAATTAAAACACTGAATTTTCCTACATGCTTCGAAATATTTCAATCTAATAATTTTATGTTATACATTACTCGAGATTTTTTATTAGACGAATACACGCTAATATAATAATAAAATGTTATAAAATCTCTCTTTTAAATATATATTTAAATCAATTTAAAAAATGTATTAATCAAATCTAAAACACAATAAAATAATAGTTTAAAGCTAGGCATATCCTTAAAATTTTTTCCAGAATGCTTATAATATCTTTGTTTATATATTATGTTTAGTTTCTGTTTCGGTTTTGTATTATTTTATATTTTTAATTCATACAAATGTTTGGTTGTGTGTTTCATGGAATAGGGAAATCGATGAAGAGGCAGTTTATTTACTTTTTACTTTGCTAATTGCCTATAATTAAGAAATTTACTTATGTAAAATTGTAGGAAACATAACATAACGTCTTTTGATTGTCCTTCTATAACAAAAGAAGCTATTAATGGGTGGAACTATTTCGATGCTAATCTATAAGAGAGAAAAGTAAACTAATATTAATATTCCTAGATTTAATAAATACAATAAAATGTTCTTTATTTTCCTAAAGGAAATTTGTGGATAATATGTAAATCTTTGAAGGTTATTGATTTCCTAATTTTCATGAGAGGCCGCAAATCAATTTGTTACTTCGATTTATGTCGGTGCAGAACAAAGCCACAAAGACGATATTACAGAAACGCCGCCGTTGTCGCAACGTATGTCTCAGTTAGACAGAGAGGATGCTATCGTCCTATATGCGGAGCTCGATTCCTTTTTAACAAATAATAATAAAGTGTATGATGTGACAGCTAATCTTATTACTGTATTATTCGATAATACCAACAGAAATTATGAGAAATATTCCCTAAGATGTTGGATTAATTTGACATTCGGTATTCTCGAAGAAAATTGTTATTACTGAGTTTATACTAAAGCCGAACCACCTATCACACCCGGTTTAGGCGGAGATTGTGCCCCCATACGAGGTGGTGCCTTGCATGAGGCCGGTTGTCTTCGTAGGGCCGGCCCTCAAAGGCTACGAAGTGACGGACATGATGCAGAAGGCCCTGTTTGACCAACTCAAGAAGAACCTCGAAGGAAGGTATAACAAATCGATAAGTTAAACAATAGATTGTACTAAATATTAAAATTCTCCAAATAAAGATGAATTTATGCTGCTTGATAAGTTATTCAATACTTTTATTATACATTTTTTGTCACTCTGCCATATTAGATCATTTCTTTTACGGCATATTACAACTTTTCACAGTTTAGTATCCTTGGAAACTCTCCTAGAAATTGTCTCTCATAAAAACTATTTCTACTTCAATCTAGACTGATCATAACTCGGGTCTCTGTCGACGTCTCCAATGCAAAAAAAACAGCCACCGTTGAGCGTAAAACTACTGGGGACAGGGTTAAGAACCGAGTAGCCACCTCTCGTAAGACGTTTTGTACCTTTTATAGTTCGCCTGTTTATTGTATAACTTCTATTATTTTAATGTTTTTAATTTTAAATAAAAATCAAAATATTTTGAATGTCAGTAGTATGCGATATGTATCTCCACCTCATGAGTAATCGTCCTCTTCTCGACCAATCAGCATTAAGTAATGCCAACCAATAAACCAATGAAAATCAAGCAATATCCGTATTCCATACTGTCAATGCCACTTCCGAATTTAAAATTATTTCAATTCTAAAAGAATCGCTTTCAATTTTCTCGCTGGTGTCATTCTAGATTCTCTTTATTATTCCAGAGGAGGTAACTCAGGAGATAGATCGCATCTTCGAGCTGGCCAGCACTATGCAGCTTCTTGTCCTCGACTGTGACACGGTGAACCACCCGAGCCAGGTTATGAAGACCAGTTTGGCCCCACTTCTTGTCTATATCAAGATTTCCAGTGTCAAAGTTCTTCAGCGTCTCATCAAAAATCGAGGAAAGACTCAAAAGAAGAACTCCGGAGTGCAAACTGCCACCGCTGAGCGATTATTGCAGTGTCCGCCTGTAAGCAATCAGATTTGTAGATGTATATTGGTGTGGGAAGTATTTTTACCAAACTTGAACTTGCAGGAATTGTTCGACTTGGTTCTCGAACAAAACACGCTAAATGAGGCTAGCACAAAACTGTGCGAGTTTCTTGACGCTTATTGGCACGCCACACATCCCTCGAACATGCAGACCAAAGCAGAACGTCTACTGGGCATGAGCGGTAACACCCCGGGGGGCCAGGGACCCAGGGGACGAAGAAATGTTCCGGTAGATCCAGCTACTGCCAGTATCATGAGTCAGGTAATTGAGGATCATTATTCATTGGATTTATCATTATCAGTTAAATCCGAAAACACTGAATTATTCAAGTAAACGTACCATTGATTTTTGTATTAGTTAGTTTGCTTCTAATTTTCGTTTCTAGTACCTATTGCAGAAATCTATTCAAATTGTAATTAACAATTATATTAATAGACTACTTACAAATATTTAAGTAATATATTAAATGATTACTATTTTGTTACTTATTTCGTAAAATGTACACGAATCGCATTTGTACAAGTAAAAATTGAAATATACATTTCTTATTATTAAATAATTTTGCGAAATAAGTTTTTTAAATGAATTTTACGATTCATAGCTTGGAGTCGCTGGCGCCAACTATGCTGGTGTGGTGTCCTCAACGGGTTGCACTTCCCCCGGTGTGGGTGTCCCCTCTCCAATGCCAGGGGGAGGTGGCATGTTGGAGGACGAAGATGGAACACTCTGGGGTGGTGGAGATCCTGAAGAGTACCGCTCAGACCGGGAGCTTAGAGTGGACAATCATGAGCGCTCTTTGGCGGCTCCATCCTTCCCAAGTATGCCATTGGGTGCCATTCCGGTGTGCCTTGCTCCAGAAAAGTTGCCACAAGGTAATTTCATGTATTTTTGATAATATACAAAATCAATTTAAATCTATTTTAAATTATTATTTTAATTTCATGATATAATTTGGTATATTACTGTTGCTAAAACGAGTAGTAAATTAATATAAATATAATAATGCTCATTTTCAGGTGGAAAGTTGCAATCAGAAGCTCTCACCATGATGACTAGTCGTTCCGCACGGCAACAAAAAGAGCGTCAGGAACAACAACAGCAAGGTACCTCCTCCAGCCACCGTCGACAGGTTCGAGGAAAGCCTATATAAGCCACTTAACACATACTATCGCAGAATATACCTAGTACACCTCTCCTACCTTCTGTCTATTCCTGCATGTGTGATAATCTAATTTTAGAGTTCAAATCAGTCTGATGACACAATGAACTAAAGTTGAGTCATGAGTTAATGGTAACTTGACCCAATATAACTTGATGATTTGCAGATATATTAAAACCTTTTTACCAAAACGTTTTACACAATCTGGTCTGTAGTTAAATATATTAATGTTGTCCAAATAGGTCGGCTCTGTGACTTATATTCCCCCTACATAACCTCTCAGTCTGATCAGTCTTGTAATTAAAACCATTCTTTCTCACTATAGGAAATCAAGTTGTCATAAGCCACCAGCGATAGTCTTCCATTGTATATATTATTTCCTATTATCGTGTTCACTTATAAAGAGATTGTTATACATTGAAACTAAAGTATAATGTTATTCTTTCTTTCATAAGATTAAACTTTTATTTATAACAAAGGCATTGATATGATTTTGAAGTGGTCTGCCGTTTTGTTTTCAATATATATTCTATCTAATAGATTTTTATCATTCTGAATAAAAGTTTTTAAATAAAGTGTTTTCTAATTTTTTTTTTATAAAAGAGTGGAAAAATTTATTGTCAAAAGCTTTTGAAAAAATAGGATGTTAGGATAAATAATATTTCAATTCGGGTCTTTTTGACTTTAGTTAAGAAGGTAAATAAATTAAATTTTGTTCTGTAGCAGATGGTGAAACACCTAATATGGAAGTACTGTGTATTAAATTGTTTTTATACAGTTAGGGGATTAAATACTTTGATACAGCCATATAACATACAAATTAAAAAGGCTTCAAAATATATTAAGTACTTATTCAGTAATATATACAGTAAAAGTCATCTATGTCGAATTTGTATAAATCGTATATTTGTCTACATCATATTTTTTGCAATGGAGCGGCTAAATTCCCATCTATATGTATAAACCATATTTGCCTTTATCGTATTGTGGTTTATGTACCATTATATAATCTATTGTTCATATCGTATAAAATAAGAAATTAATATTTAACATACATATAAAATACTTTTTCAAACGGTTTTATGAGAGAGACAATCAGCTGAGATATAAATAAAAATTCCACTATGAATATAGACTGTGCTGCGCAATAAAAAAGGTTTGGAATTTGTTAACATTGGTTCGGACCATATATAAAGCCAGTCGACTCAATCATAGGGATTCATTTTATCGAGAAAAAAACTTCTTTTTTATCTTATAGGTACAGTTAATATTAATTAGTAAAATATTGCATATTACAACAATGCACCAAGTTACTATATACTTCTATATATTACATGATTTCATAATTGTTTTATTACAATATATAATATCTAAAATTCTTTCTTATAGTATAATAACAAGCTAGCTATCGTTATTCAAATTATCTTCAACCAAAATATCGAATTCTTCTGTAATATTGTGAGATAATTTAAAATTGTGTAAATTTCATTTCCTCAAAAAGACTAATGTACAATATTAGCCAATAATTATTATTAAATAGTTTATCCGGGTAAATATTTACGTATGAAACACCATCATTCGCTTCCTTCAAGTTGACGTGGTGTAAATATAAACATTATTATGCTAACAGTAGAACTAAGTCACACGATGCGGAATTTTGTGGAGATTAATCGTGTTAAACTTCGGAACTCGGTAATAATAATTTCGGATATGATTAGTGGCAAGTGTATACGTGCGAATTGAAATATTTTAAATTAATAATTTAATCTTGATAAATGGGTTTCAAAGTTTTAATTAAAATAAATTTAGCGCAAAACTTGCAATTAATTATTCTGTTTATTTCAGAAAATCCAATTGCGTATCCATAATTTAGAGGAATCAGGACAAGTGTTGGAGGGTACTTAGTCATCCAACAATTATTATATTAACAATTTGCTATTATCCCGTTATGTCTATAGTATTTAGACAATTGTAAAATCAACAAAGGAAAAGAAAACGGATGATGCAGATTGTTTAATTGTTATAAAACACAAGTAAAAGTATGAATAAAATGTCATGATGAAATAGATAAAGTACACTAAAATAAATACCGATTAAAACAGTACGATCCATCATTATACAAATAAAAGAAGCCCTTTTAAGCACATTGTCTAAGGGGGGGGGGGAATTTAGGCTTTTAACAATTCTTCGTAATCTCAGAATAACAACATACATGTTTATTCAATATATGTGAATGATATTTTCATTAGCTTAGATGTGTGTGCTTAAAGCCTGCAATTATAGTTATGAAGTGATACAGTGAACAAGGCGATGATAACTTAACCTTTGAACCTCTCAATTATTGAGATCAAAACTATATGGATCAATAAATCACGTTTCTCAAATATATAACAAACATTGCAGACATAATTGAGATAAGATAATATTTTTGTACAATATACAAACGTTAGAAAGATAATGTCACGAAATCAGTTCAGAAAAAATGAAAGAATTAAAATTGCAATACATTCAATCAATAAAACCTGAAATTTTTTCTCACTAAAATGTGAAGAAAGTAATACATTCAAAATATAAGGATAAAATATATCCGTGAAATCGATAAAAAGTTTCTTTCATCACTATTTAGGAAATAAATAGGTTAGGAAGGCACATATATAGATTTTCGATATTTGGTAATTATAAGAATCTTAGGGGAAATATGTACGGTGTAATAGAGAAACGAATGATTTGAATCAACACGCAAAGACGATTTAAATCAATCTAAATAATTTTAGTAATTTCAACCAACTTGAGGGGAAAATATCAAAGATCAGATTGAATATGTTCAGACTGAGTAGCACACAAAGGAAGGCAGCATAGCAGTAGTATATACAAGTAATATAGAGCAGTGGAGTTTACAACCAGTGAAATTATGCTTGGGAACTGTCTAGTATCTCGACATCGTCCATAACGAAGTTAGACGTAGTTGTATCAATTCCGATTTCAAAATCAAGCAGGTCGTCCTGATATTGGTTAAGACGATGGAAGGGCACTGACCTACGTCGAATTCTAAAATGGAGTTTTGATTGAGTACAGTGAAAAAGGTAATTTATATCATTATACGCTAGTATCAATCCATTAGAAGTTTAATGTTATCTATTTAGAATTTTTAAAAAAATGGAAAATTTAAAATTTATTTTTTAACAAACTTATGACAATTTAGCAAAAATATATCTAAAAAGATGAATAAAGGAATAACGATTATGAATTATTTAAAAAATGTTAATATTTATACAATGATTATAATATAAAGAAGATTTACAGATGTTTACCTTTTGACTATACAGATAGAAAATCCAGCTGCTACAAGAAAGCCAAAAACAACTCCGATTGTTATAAATATTGGCGATGTACTATCAGGTTTGCTGTCTATCTTTATTGGTTCAACTGTTTTAGTTTTTGGAGTAACTGTGGATGGTTTAGTTACTATGGTTGGCTTAGTTACAATGGTTGGCTTAGTTACTATGGTTGGCTTAGTTACTATGGATGTTGTAGTTACAATGGGTGTTGTAGTTACTATGGGTGTTGAAGTTACTATGGGTGTTGAAGTTACTATGGGTGTTGAAGTTATTATGGGTGTTGTAGTTACTATGGGTGTTGAAGTTACTATGGGTGTTGAAGTTACTATGGGTGTTGTATTTACTATAAGTGTTGAAGTTACTATGGGTGTTGAAGTTTCTTTGGGTGTTGTAGTTACTATAGACGTTGAATCTGTTGTAAATGATTCTTCCAGACTATTAACTTCTGTAAAATGCAGAAATAAAACAATTGTAATGATAAGGTGACATTTTTAGATAAATAGTCATGTAATATATATATTCTATATACTATATATGTGAACAATCAGCTAGTCACAGACTTGATACATGGTTGTATTTCAAAAGTTGTTGAATCGATATGAACCCTTTTAAATTAAAATATAGAGAATATAACTACAAATTAAAATAGTCTAGAAAGTTGCACATGTATAAGCAGTTACAAACAAAGTGATATTTAAAATAAACTTAATAGAAGTATCCTAAATAAAAAAGATACAAATACTATAAAAGAAAAATTAAACCCTTTGATGTAAAATTAAATACTAAAAACTACAAAAAAATTAACTAAATTTAAAAAAATACAAAAAGTTATTTATCAGATATTTTATTTGTATGCATTCAACATTAAGCAAAAGTTTTTATTTACAATAAATTGGTCAGAAAGAAAACATGATCAAAATTTTTGCTAACAATAATAATTTTAAATATATTGATTGCCTTATTTTTTTAATATAATCTACATAATCTATAATTTATAGTAAAAAAATATTTTGTAATACCAACTTCACTTAAAAATATATACCAAAAAAATTTAGAAATAATACCAAAAAAATAAACCCATATATTTCATATAGAAATGCATTGACCAACTTTCTTGAAAGTATAAGGAGTAAATATATCCCATTTACTAATGTAATTCTGTAACTGTTCTGTGGTTATATGCATACACCACATTCTTTGACACACCCCAGAAAATAGTTATCAGTGGATTTGGCCAGCTAATCCACAGGTTCCCAAAGTTTTATCCAATGTGTTGTGAACTTGTTGTCCATCATTGGAATAGTTAAGGCACAGTCCCATCTTGTTGGAAAACAAATTGTTCATTGTATTCTTTCTAAAACCAATGGCCACACTTTTTCCTGTACTGCATTGTAAATTATAAACCAGTCCAGACTGTATGGCTCATAGACATTATATACTAAACTAGATAAAAATCACATAGTTTAGTATAGTACATTTTGCTTCCATTGATGGTGGTAATCAAAGACAATTTATTGTAATATAATTTTAATATATTAAATGGCGTTATGATAACATTAATTAATATCATGTAACATTATGGTATTCAAGTCATAGACTAACTTATTAGTTACTCTATGAATCTAGTTCAAACTGGATAAAGTAGTTTACATAATTTAAATAAAGTACATTGTTTTTCTTTATTTAAAGTATGTTAGTAAGGATTCATCAATAAATCAAGAATTATTTTAAATCATAAAATTTATTTTTAGTTGCCATACTTCAAAAATAATACAATAAACTTGAATACACAAGAGATGGGAGAAAAATGTACTATATATCTATACTTTAACTAGATCTGCAATTTAAACTGAATGCATGTAAAATTCTTAGCTGGCATATTAAGCAGATAACTTAAATCTGATTAGTTAATTTTAAGTAATAGGCCGATTACTTCAAATGGCAGCTATGCAATTAATATTATATTTCAGGGGGTAGTTTCTCGAAACTCTTACCAGTGGGTGCATTTCTTGAAACTCATGCTAACTTATGTGTGGACTAAAAATAGCAACATGCTGGTAAATCACTACTTTTAGCCAAATAGTGTTTCTCGAAGATATTGCAGGTACGTCATCTGGTGTTCAAAATAAAGTATAAAGATGGTAACTATTTACGAGTGGGTCAAAGCAGTCATAAGTGCTTTTTATATTTTAATTTTGAGTTAATCCTCCCATCTACTTAACAATAAGTGAAACACAATGGGTTTATAATGTTTTCTTTTCTTTTTGAACTATAACATAATAAATATAGTTTTAAAAAGCTGTTAAATTTAATTATAAAATATAGCATAAGTAATTTCTAAAATAGCTCGAGATAAACTTTTTTTGTTGTTGTAAGATTTGTTCAGTTGTTTTGTGATTCTATTTATTAAGGTTTTCATTTTTATCAATGAATAAAATAGTATTATTTATTGAGAATCCTTCTCATCAATATATTTTATATTAATATATAAATATATATACATCCAAAAGTTGTTTAAATCTATTTTAAAATAGCCTAATAATCTAAGATCAACTTAAAAATCAAGGTCTATATATACATGCTACAAAATCATCTTATTAATTAAAAACAATCAAAGTGTATACTATATAGGTATAATATGTTCTATTTAAATAATTTTAAAGCACATTTATACAAGCCAAAATATAAACAATCAAAGTAACAAAGTCGCTCATTATATATGAATATTTGTGGGCATGGAAGCTTCCATAATTTAGACTATACAGTAGACAAGGTAAATATTTCAGAGTAAATCAATGAGTTATTTGTCGACCAATAGGAAAAGCTACAGTTTACGAGTGCTTTACCAGAGTATCGAGAAACACTCTTTCATCATGATGGTACAATAGTGGTAAGTTTGCAACTTGCGTGCTGCAATTTGCATGAGCTTTGAGAAATGACCCCCAGATCTTTGTAGTTATAGTGTAATGTCTATGGTATGGCCTCAGAAAAATATTATTAATGGATTGAAAAGATGGACATTGGAGAGATAACGAGATCAAATGATGTCTCATTAGAATATGTATTTATGAAAACAGATTACATATATATGTAGCAACCAGGAATGTTTGGAATACAGACTGAGGTCTGTCAACAGTACTTATGACTGTGTAAAACTGTAAATGTGATATCAGAAGCCAGTTAAAAATTATTTGTAACTTTTTTGTGGTAATATTTGATAAAAATCATTCTTCCACAATAAATGGGATCAGGTCATATGATTGTGAGATAAGTTATGATACTAGTACTTTGTGTTGTTATTATAAATGGTTTAAGAAAACTAAATTTATTTTCAACTGATGAAAAAACCAAATCAATATTAAATCCATTGTTCTAAATCTTTCATTTGGAGATAGCTAAATTAAATCTAGGAATAATGCCCATGAATATTATGCATGCTACAAATTTAAATTATTTTATTTCAAAATTGAAGTAATATGCTTATAATTTCAAATCAACTATTCAAATTGAAGTTTTTTGCCTAACATGATGGCTTGGAATTTAAGTATACAGATCTAGTTTATAGTATAGATATATAATGTCTATGATGTAGACAGGTTTTTGTTCAATGGCCCCTTTGACTAAGATCTTGGGTGACCATGCCATAGAACAAAAACTTGTATGCAGATGTATACTTTTTTATGTATATCTTTACAATTAACAATAAGGTAAACCAAATTGTAAATTATTAATGAATTGCTTTGATCATTTAGGATATGTGTGTAATTGATAATAGGAATTAATTGTTCCACAATATATACATAACAATTATTTAAACTATTTGATAATTAAGAAAAATATAATAATTATTTTAAACTATTCAATATGTGAAATACGATAAGAAAAAGAATAAAAGTTACCTAAATCATTGTTTACGTCAGTGTTTATTGAATGAACAAATACAAAAAACCTACTAATACACAGTAAGCTTAACACAGTAATAAATTTCATGGCGTAGTAATCTTTAAATTGTCATTTAAATTTTAATTAGGAAAAGTTAATATTCATAAATTGGCGCTCAAAAATAAATAATTTATATAATTTAAACCATTGACTTAAACGTATTATTTATCTAGACCGGCAAACTGATCAGAAAATGTATGTATTAGATATGGATCAGATATGTATTAGTTTCGTGTTAAAGAGGGTTTTCAATAAATATTAATCGATTAATTTATAAATTTATAAATTTTATTAACTTTATAGTTAATGTTTAACTCCCGCCCATCAATTTGGCATTGATTATCGATATAGATTTATATAACTCGGCGGACGTTTATTATATACTATTGAATATTGGTCAGTTTGCCGGTCTAGATAAATAATATATAAGTCATTGCTTAAAACCTATGGTAGTAGGTTGTTAGGTCAATGTTTAAGAACTTGAGGTGCATGTACTCACTGCCACTCTAGGTATTATAGGAAAAAAACAAACTATGTATTTTGACAGAATCATCATAAAGTCTTAAATAGGTGTAGACATAATTTTATATGCATTGGATAGCGCCGTCGCAACTCTATCAGTATTCTAAATTTGACATAGATATATTTTAGAGATATTTAGTTACAGACTGTCAAAATATCCATTTTTCGTAATTCCTCTTCTTCAGACCCAATAACTACCCCTAAACTCCAACCAATTTTAATAATTTTTTCAATATACATTAGCATTGGGCAGAATTTAATTGAAATGAAAGAAAAATTTATTTAGTTTTTGATCTAAAATTGGTTGTGAAACGATCATAATCATTTTAAAGCATTTTTAACATTAACTCTTTGAAAACTATACCATCAATATAGTTCAAATTCGAGATTTACATAAAAAGGAATGAGTATATTAATAACAATGGTATTATATAATGTTCAAAGAAGATTGTATATGGTAAGACAGCTAGTAAAATTCAAGGTCACTAAAATGATTGTTGCAAGTGTATACAATTCATACATTCAGAATTATTTTTGTCAAGCCTGGTTTAATTTTCTCTCTCATAAAAGTAAAGCAAGGTTGTCCAAAATAGAAAAGAGAAGTAAATATTTAGTGGGCAGAGTAAAAATTACAAGCATTGTGTGAAATAGTGAAAATGAAATGCATCCAGCTGGTACGTAGAGAAAATGAAAGAACGCGATCACCCAATGAAAGATAGCTTTAAACTTCTACCCAGTGGCAAGAGACTCTCAGTTCCCTTTTGTAGAACAAGTAAATATACTAATTATTTTGTGCTACTATCAAATTTTCTTTGGAATAGTGTAATCATTAATTAAACATTTCCTTTTACAATAGGTTTGTACACTATTACCAAACTGTAATTAAGCTCTTTACCTGCTGAACAGTTGAGTAGGCAGATATTTTGATTTTGTATGCGTGTTATATACTTATATCAATATGTTTTTGTTTATATTTTTCTGTTATTGTACATAACTCCAATTCTTGGCAATAAAATATCACTTTATTAATTCAACAAAAAAGATTGTTAACGATCATACCACAACAGAAATGATATACCATAAATTGTGTCTTAAAAATCTATTTTCTGATTTTTGCTATCTACGTTTTTAAAATCAGAAAATAGTTTTGCAAGAGTTTTGTGGTATGAGCTAGCACACATTTTTTGCCATTTTGGTTAATAATAATCGTTTTTATTAATTGATGTTAGAAATAACAAAAAGAAACAATCAATAACGTAATTTTAAATAATTGAAGTTAATCAAAAAATTGACTTGAAGTGTATAGCGGATTAAAAATAATCAATATTTCTTCTTTCATATAATTAATATTAGTGCAGTGACTTAATTATCCCTGTTTGTCCAAACTCTCATTAATAAGCACTTATTTCTTTTAAATTATTATATATATTTTACAATAATTTTTTAAAGATATTTTCTACTTAGTAGTATGATATAACAAAATCTACCATTATGTATATCAGTATTGATAACACCAGAAAATAGTTGGAATACATGAATAATAATCAACAGACAAAATCCAACAAAATTTTACTGAAATTATTTATCTAGAAAATCAGTCAATCCAATTATGTTAACGAGTCTATATCTTCCAGACTTGGTCAGGTACATTGATCACGTGATCTCGACTCTTGCCTACGCCAATCCAGCGTATCGGAACCCCTAATGCCTTCTGCACCGCACGTACATAGTCTTGCGCTTTGGCGGGAAGATCACTAAAGTTTCGGCAGTTTGTTGTAGAGGTCTTCCAGCCTGGGAAGGAGAGGTAGTGAACCTTGATTTGATCCAATTCAGACATATTGGCCGGGAAACTAGTGACTTCAGTACCGTCAGGGCTTTCATACTTGTGGGCTACTTTGATCTGTAGGAGGAGGAGGGCGCCTTATTAGAACACCTTTGAAAGCCAACTGGTAAAATACACTATAAAAAAAGTAACCTCGTCTAGATCGTCCAAACAGTCGAGCTTGGTGAGCGCCATTGCAGTAAAGCCATTGACCATGTTGGCATAGCAAAGCGTGATCATGTCGAGCCAGCCACAGCGTCGTCCTCTTCCTGTAGTGACTCCAAACTCATGGCCCTTATTTTGCAGGTATTCCCCCATCTTATCTTTTAGTTCAGTGGGAAAAGCCCCGTCACCAACACGTGTTGTGTACGCTGGAAAGGCATTTTATAGCATATATAATATTATACTACTTTTAAATAGTAAGTAGTATACAATATTCTAGTAGAAATTAAAAAATATATATCAAGTTAAAATTTGGAATAATTAATGCAATAATATCGTTAAATAAAATATAAAAAATGGAGTATATATTGATTTAATGATGGATAAGTGCGATACCTTTGAAAACTCCGTACACGGCTCCTATTTTGGTGGGCGGAATTCCCAATCCAGTACATACACCGCCAACGCAACAGTTTGATGACGTCACGCATGGATATGTACCAAAGTCAATGTCCAACAGACAAGATTGTGCGCCCTCCACAACTATACGATTGGACTTCTTGTTGATAGCCTCATAGAGGAGAACTGTGGTATCGCACACCATCGGTTTGAGGCGGTCACGGTAGCCTTCTAATTTCTATAATGTATTGAGTTATTTCTTTGAGCGGAAACAAAGTTTTAATTGACCAAATCTAAAGTAAAGATAAATTAAAGTAAACTGTGACTCAGTTATTATATATCTTTAAAAATACAGCAGAATGTATATTATAAAAGTTATTTCATTCGTAACATAAGCCTAAACTGAGCATGTAAAAAATGTTGGCAGCCGTATGTTAAAAAAATGAAGTCTGCAATCCTTTTCAATTCATTCTTGTTTACCAATAACAATTTGAAACTATGAGTAGATCGATTGAGTAGCATAATAAAATTAAAAATGCATATTCAAACAATGGTTCCGTATAAGTAGATAACAAATAAATAAATAGATAGTAAATATAATAATAATAGAGCTTCCGAAAATCAGTCTTGAAATTTAGAAATATTCCATTATTTATAATGGTATCATTAGAGGAACATAATAAAAATATATTTTCTATTAATACAAACGGTATCATAAAATAAGGTAAAAACATTCTGTGTTAAAAGTTACCGCTAATAATATAAACTACAATGCAAACCAAATTAATTAATTTGATAATAATTTAAGTATTTTTAGAAAATTTAATTGGGATTGTGTTTTTATTATTTTTTTAAAACTTTTATTATACCTTTTGTATTAAATGTATTGCATATTTTTATGTAGTAAATTAATATTTCGATACTATTACACAATTCTGAGGTCTTATTATTTCATATTTTCGCCACTGTTTATATAATAATATATATATATGTATAATTAGTATAAACTGCATGAAGTCTGCATTTACAAGTCAAATAAATTAATAAAACTACACGGACATTTCCATGTTTCTATTCTAGTTCTAAACAAAAGCAGGACAGATCAAGAAGCATCATAATATGAATAAAGCACAAAAATGGTTTAGATTGTAATAATAATAAAGTATAAAACGATGGCTTTATTGAATACCTACGGTAAAATGTTGCTATTAGTCAGTCTTGGATATAAAACATTCAAATGTGAGTGTTATTAAACAGAGCTACAAACTCACTTACTTAGATCAATTTCTGAAAATAATAAGAAATGGTAAAATGTATATTTTAAATGATATATTAAACAAGTACAGATTGTATGTGTAGCACAAAAGAAAACTAAAAATTATTACAGAGAGATTTTCAGTTTTTACCAGGCACTAAAATTATTGTTAGAAAAATAAAGTTGTCAATATTAATCAAGATAGCCTGACGTGGATGAGAAAATAGCAGCTTCAATCTATTTGGCAGAGGTTTCATTGCATGTATTCTACAAGGATATGGTTGTCTTACACTTCTACCGCATGCACCTCTGTCTGCAACCGAGTATCGCTGAATTCTACATTCACTAACTCCAATCACTTCCTTTGTCTCTTCTATAATTGAACCTACAAGTCGATATAAGTTTACTTTATAACAGAATTATCGATTGTAATTAATTCGCCGAATCAAACTTTCGCGAAGAAACGCCGGGCGTTATCTTGATAAAACAACTCTATTTTATCAGCAAATATTTCTTTAAAATGTTTCTGGCGCTACCTTCATATATTTGAGACATAACTAAACCACAAGTGCACTCAATACACACTTGGGTTCACTCTATATAAACAAAAATGCAACACAAAGCTATCAAATATTAACTTAATATAAAAGTTACGTCAGGTTTAATATTTTGCCATAAAACAAAAATTACTTTTCAAATAAGAGAGAAAATTGAAACAATCAAAGATGGATATCATTCCTCACTTTAAGATCTGCTTCTACATCAACTTCCGCCTCTGGATACCTCTTCTGAAAGTAGGCAACTAGACGCCTGTACTTTTCCGAAAAGTCTTTCCAATCACCAACGAGGTCACAAATACGAAGACCGTTCCTGGTGGCTTTGGAGGAGTAAGTGGGACCAATACCTCGCTTCGTAGTGCCAATAACCTTCCCACCTGATTGCCCGCGATTTTGCTCCTGTTATTGGAGAAACAAGAGGACCAGAGGCATAAATGTGACTCATTGTATTGTTGAGTTCACGATGGAAAGTTTGATAATAAAAGTTGTTGATGTGTCTGTTAAAGAATTGGCAAATACACATATTAATTCAAAAATTCATATTAATAGGTTGTCAGGACTAGATATATAGAAGAATTAACAGCTATAGAAAGATTGACTATCCCTGTAGTCGGTACAAAGGTCGAGTGGATCTTATACAAACACCCGAACGTGTGAGGTTATTCGGGTATGTTAACAATTTTACACGAGTGCCAAGTGGAGCGTACAGCAGTGAAAACAATTAAGAAGTAATTCACAATGTAACAACAAAGTGTTCTTTCGTTACATATGTCACACATGTTACAAGCAGCCGTTTCAGATCAGAAGTACAACAGAAATGATCTTGCTACAAACCAGGTGTATAATAATAGTACAGACATTTTAGATCATATTTTAACAAAAGTTGGAAATAAATAGTACAAAGTAAACAAAAAATATACTATAAAAATTTTATAAATGCATATTAGTAAAGCAAATATTTTTCATTTTCAAATATTTGACATAAGCGGGAATTTTTGAGGATTTTGTACATTTTTGGGTCATTTTGGGCTCTGTAAGATTTATTATTTATCGGATCTAGCTGAAAACTTCACATAACGTGTAAAACGATGCTATGTACATTTTAGAAATGCATATTGACTAATAAAATATTTGTTGTTTTCCAATTATTTGCAATTTTATGAGTAAAATGGTGGCAATTTTGAATTTTGGTCATTTTAAGGATGAAGGCACATCCGGTTTTTTGGGACTTTTTAGAAGGTTTATCCTGGAATCAATATTTATTTCCAACTTTTGATTCAAAGTGAGTGAACTATAAACTATTCATTATAAGAAGTAAAGCAATATATTATGTTATTTAACAGAACTATCAACAGTCCCACCTCCAGTCCGTCAATGAGCTGGTGAAGATCAAAGACGATGTGAGCTCGGTCAGACACTCTCAGATTGTGTTCGATCCAGTGAAGTCCCTTCTTTATATTGGAGTCGATCTCTGAGAAGAGCCCGGGAAGATGGATCACAACCCCATTGCCGATGACTGCAATAGCCGACTCATTTACTATCCCGCTCGGGAGGAGGTGGAAGTCATAGGTGTTGCCATTGACAACGACCGTGTGGCCTGGAATACATGTCAACCGCATTGCAGGTCAAGATATTACTCTACCTTGAGAACAATACAAAAGAGTTGTTTCCTTAAATATTCTTTAAAATATGATTTTCACGACTCAGGGTGGTGTTTGCAGATCTTTTATGGTATTATTAAAGAATTATAGTATTGACTAACCTGCATTATTGCCTCCTTGACATCGACAGATCATGTTACATGTAGTGGCCAGTAAATCCACCAGTTTTCCTTTTCCTTCATCGCCCCATTGAGCTCCAAGAACAACTTCCACGACAGAATTATCAGATGCCATAACTTCAACAAATAATAAAATTCAACAGTATTATCATTGAAATAGGTTTATCATTCATAAAATAAATTATATTTGTGAATAACATTTGATCTGAAATATCTCAATCTAATTTATATTATAACATGTAATTATATTATAATCAATAGCTTTCTTTGTTCACTTTCTGCTTCTCAGTTCAAGTTAGATTTATGTTTCACATGTTTCATACACTTTATATATAAATCCAATAATCCATATTATTATTAATTTATTTGTATGTAAATGAAGTTATGCAATAAAAAAGAATGTCTATGTACTTAAATAATTTACACTAAGCCTAATACGTTTCACTAATTAACACAAAGATCAAGTCTAAAATTCAATTAGTGTCTTTATTTGCTAAGCCTTTTTAAATAAATATGGTTTGTATTGCAGCTATTTTAATATTTTTAGACTTTTGTGACTTCAACCATGAAGAAAGTGTCTTTGACTGAAGCCATGAGGCGTTAAAATAAGTTTTAGAACTTTTAGAAAATTGGAAGCAAAAATATATATGAAAATTTATGTGATGAAGAATATTAAATATAGTAAATACATATTTCAGGTTTATTATTAATAAAAAAGATAAAAGAAAAAATCGTTAATTGTCCTTGAATGCAGTGTAGTGCTTGCCTATGTTAGACAAAAAGTATTTTTTGTATTATTGATGACATTTTATGGGTAATATATATCAATGAAGTGTCTATTGGTACATATGTGCATCAAAACCAAATTATGTGTTCATACAAATATATGACTCTATATTGAATGCTTTATGAAGCACACATTTTTTTTGATATTGATTCATCAAATACAAAACTTTTATTAATTGATTAATAACATTAAATGATACTGTATGTATGTTTCAATAATTTGTTAAGTTTGAAACACATATGTGCCAACATCAGTTCCATGTAAGAATTAGAAAAAAATCTGACACATAATATATATAAGCAAAATATAAACAACATTATTAAAATTTATGTTAAATTTAATTCAAATGTTCATATTTTAATTTAGTTATTATAAGCTGCATATGAAGTAAAATAAAATTAAGTAAATTATACATAATTTAATTTATTATGTAATAATTCAACTGAATAATAATTATGTAGATATACTCAAACTACAGGATGAGGCAAAAGTTACCCCTAATTTATAACAAGATTTACTATTGACTTCACATACATTAAATTCTTGAGCAAGTTCTCTAGCAGCACTTGCATTTACAGTAATGCTTTACTGCTGCAATTTGTTGATCATTATTAAGTTGAAAAGCCATTTTTAATATGGTCAAGATTACTCTGCATAGAAACAGATTACTGTGCATCAAAATTATAAAAATAAAGTAAATTCCATGTTTAGTATATTGAATAAACCATGCAAATTCAATGTCTATATTTAGAAACAATTTTATAGTTGTGTAGAGTAATAGAGATCATGGTTATAAACAAATTGGGAGTAACTTTTGCCTCACCCTGTATGAGTATGTATAAAACCTTCATTCCATAAATATATTAAAAAAATATCTATTAATTTTACAAAAATTCAGTTTTCATAGTTTTTGAAAATAATTTTCCATTTGTTTCTGAGCTATTCAGGATGTCAACATTTGATTTATTGTGCGGAACTTATTTCAAAAACTGAGAAATTTTAGAAAACTTCATAAAAATAATATAAATTTTCAAAAAAATATTTACACTTACAGGGTTCATACAGTTTTTCAAAATGAAATTCACAACTTTCATTTCATATAGCTATGTTTATAAAATAAGTAGTGTGTTATAAAATAGTCAAACTATACTATCAATAAATACCAAAAATGATCAGATGATCAAAAATTGAAATAGAGCAGATAAATATATGCATAAAAATTATCACCTTTAGAATCTTTCATCTTTTTGTCAATTTATCCAGAAACTTTAACATTTTTTTTCAATTTTTCAATCACTCATTTTGCAAATTGGATAAAAAAATCTTATTGCCTCTGTGTTATACCCTTTAAGTAAACTTGTTTGCATTCTTAATTATGCCAATCTGAGATTCTTCAGGACGTTTTCTCTTTTTTAGTTCTCCTCCCTCTTTCATCAGTGCCTATTCCATGAAAATTTGTACTCCAGATATATGTCAATATTAATAGTGAAAGATAGGGTTGGGTGTAGAAATGTATGCTGGATATATTCTTCTAAGCTTAGGCTACATAGAATGCAGTATGGGTGCCATCCACCCAGCCGATATTGATAATATGTATTTCTTATTTCCACAGCAAAAATAGCTTATTTAGTTGCATAATAAAGCATCTGCCTATCTTGGGTCCACACTGGATGGATTCACTTATATCCTGTGTCCATGTTGGACATAAGATGTAAAGAACTGGTTAAAATGTATATGATAATGATAGGCCTCCCCTGTTTCTAAAAAATAAATTAAAAAACCTTAAAATTAACTCAAATTTGGCATTTAAGTTGTTGGTTTTGGAAGCCTTGTCTGTTTAAAGGAAAAAATAAACCAATCCATGTGGATAATAAATGGTATGTTTGTAAGTAATAAATGGCTCACTTATAATATATTGCACTTTTTTATTTCATGCTCTTGTTTGTCCTTATTATATTATTAAATATGGTTGTGTCCCAAGCCTGAGTTGATGTTTTCTTTTTTGATTAATAATTTTAACTTTTTGAACAGTATTATTAGTTTCATGATTTTATGGTATTCTATAGGTAATACTTTAACTTATATTTTACTTTTAATATAACTCTAATTTTTATTTCAGATTTCTTACTTTATAAATATCTATTAATTTCTTCTGAAGGAGAAGATATAAATTCTGAGAATAAATATGAGTGTGAAAGTTAAATAATACATAAGTACAATCAATATTAAAATTAATTTGTAAAAATGTTATATTGAAGAATTATTATTTATTTGTTAAATTACAGGAGAATAACATATATACTATGAATCTCTTTAAGATGATATTTAAATTGATTTCCAATATATATGTTGGATATACTAATAATTCATATTAATATCCAAAATGTAAAGTGTTGTATCCTATTTTTTGCAAATTCAAGGTAAAAATTTGCAGATAAAGGATCATTAAACTTATCCTTCTAAATTATGCATACATATTATATAAATGAATTTCAGATAATACTTAGGTGTGTAATACATATCTATAGAATATCCAAAAATCCCAAAACTATATGAATAATACTGTACAGAAAGTCAAAAATATTAATTAAGAAAGATAAAATTAACTCACAATCCTAAAAGAACCAAATTTAATAATATAATATGAATAAACAAGAGCATGGAATATAAAAAAGCAGAACATATTACAAGTGAGCTATTTACTACTTATAAATATACTGTTTATCCCCTACCCACAAAATACTGTTTTTTAATTATAAAAGAGCAAGGCTTTTGTTCCATATATTACCCATAAATTGTTTTATTACATTTAATTCCATACCATTTTGTTTATTACCTGCAGCCTAACCAAGAAGAGAAATAATAGTTTTAATTAATATTATTTCATGAGAAAATAATTTTTATAAAATATGGAAAAATCAGACCTTGTGCATAAATTTATAACCAGTGTCTCGTAATTAACCATTAAAAGTGTGAATATATTAGTTTGATGGTTAATCATATCTTATTTATAATCCATGATCATATATTTAATAAAAAATAGTGTTTGTATTAATTGTATATTAATATATTAATACTAAATTCAGGACAACATAAAGAATGCAACAAATTAACGTTTCCATAGAATTATGCTCTTATAAAAAAATGTTTAAAATTGATAGCTTACATTATTAGTGAGAAATATTATGAATGAAATAAAAGATCGTGCACTTTATATACGTTCAACCATAACTATACACTATTTTCCATAATATAGGGCTTGTTGAAGAAAATTTTTGATTATTACAAATTGATTAAGATTATTTATATTTTAAAAATTGTGTTATTTTATTTCACAGTTGTAGAATGTTATTTTCAAATGTTTTGATAAAGTCTGTATGAATCTAAACTTTTATGAAACCAATATTTATGAAAATTCACCCTTTATTCAATCTTCACCGTTTTATAGTAGTAATTTATTTGAAATAATATTTAATATAGTTTATCAAAATGTTTCATTTAAAGCGAATTCTTTTATTTTACCCATTATTTAAATTGACTTATTTACAAATATTTAATGTTCAAAATTCTTAATAAAAAATAATACTTGTATACCTAAACTTTTTGTTTACATATGAATTATTATATATTAATTTATATATTTTAAATTAAAATACATTTCCTGCAACATGTAATGTTATTCCTGTGGAAAAGGACGTTTAATTTAGTTTTCTCTTAATTATTTTTATCTTATCTGCCAATTTAGGTATTGTGCATATCATAATTTAATATAATTTTTTATTTTACAAACTAATTATCGAAATCAAACGATAGCTTTCAATCAATACTTAATATTTTTTTTATAATCTTAAATTAATATAATGTACATCAACCACGTATATTCTCACTGACGCATGTACTTCAACCACGTACACGTACATTTGATACGTATTATGGCGTATATGTTGCGTATACTCAATTTTCTCCAAGCATGTAATATAGAATAACTTAAATGTAAAATGTTTACAAAAATTAATAACTTTTAATTGGCATAAAGGAAAAATATTTCATTGGTCGGTATACTTGGTGAACAATATTTTTTTGAAAAAAATAGTTATATTCAGTATCTGAATGATTAAAAGTGTCTATTGACTTTGGAAAAGTTGAAATATCGAAGAAATTAATTATATATGATACTTCCATATCTCAGAAAATTTCCAGCCTATATCGCATATATATATATAGCACCTTTACACAAGATATACTGGTATTAACAAATAAGTATACTGGTATTCTAAATTTAAATAATGTTTGTAGGGGTAAAATGGGGGGGACTAGCCGAATCTGTGGACAGATTTCAATTTCTAGGCTGTGTTCGTCTGCTATTGGCTAAAAACTGAAATTTTGTTTAAAAAGTGAATACCTCTGAAATTTATTTGAATTATCTGATCTACTCAAAATTTATAGGATTTTCATTGTGAGTTAGTTCCGTATGATCTTCCAAAAAGCTAAGAAAACTATTAAATGGGGGCTGAGATTTTTTTTCATACTTATGGTTTAAATTAAGATGTTTTTAAAATTTTGAGAAGATTTGTGTAGGTTAAAAGTTTTGAGTTAGCGCCGGATTATATTGTATAATCATAAGATTAAGAGATTCTAAATATATTTCCTCAATTGGACCCTTACTTAGGGGTTTATCGTGATTTTAGGAAGTTTTAAAAAATTTTAAATCCTCAAATCAAAAACATTTCAAACACTTTCGTGTGTAAAATTAAATTCTGAGTAGAATGAAAAAAAAATATAAGAAATTCAAGCTTTCCTTTACCGTCCAGAGAAAAATCCGTTTTAAAAGGTTTAAAAGTTTTGGGCCAATTAAAAGTGAAGTATATGACCGAATTGAAAATTCATTTTTGTTAACAAGATAACCAAGTGAGCGCGCACTTTTGTACCAAAGGATTTTTCTCTAAACTTTTATAAAGGGTTTTTTCTCAATATGTCCAATTTAGGGTTTTTAGAAATAACTAGAGATTTTTTAGAGAGCCTGGACGGTACAGGAAATGAGTGGAGCAACGGTTCTATTTTTGGTAGCTTAATTCTACTCATCACGGGCAACATTTAGGTGTATTATAAGCTTAATTAAAGACTTATTTTTTTATATAAAATCGTATTTCAAGGTTTTTCGGTCATTTTTGAAGGCTTTCGGCTACTCACGTAGTTATGATACATTTGGGGCAACGCAAAGGAGGTATCGAAAGATTTCCCTAGAGATGGGTATCCAAAAGTGGTCATGGTTTAACGATATGACGTTTTGTTCTCTTTTAATAGAAGATTTAGAAATTAAAAATTTCGCAATTTTTTTTCAGTCTAATTTTCCTATTATTTATATAGGGAAAATTTTGGATTTTGGATAAAACAACTGATTTTGGATATTCTTTTAGTTATGAATAGGCAAACACGTCGTAGTGAGGAATATCAAAAAATAGCGCTCTATCTCCTATAATAAAAAAGTTATTAGCAAAATAAAGAATATAAATTAAATCCATTTTATATAGAAAAAATCTAAAATTTTATTTTTTAAGAAAATTAAGTGTCCAATGGTTTTGACTTTTCGCATGTAGGCTAGATAGGGTATTCTAAATGTTCAACATTGAACGATTTTTTTCATACCGTACTTTGATATTTCCGAAGATTTAAAAAAAAATTCCAAATCGTAGTTTCTATAGTGTAAAATACAGAATTCTAAGCAACTTTCATTTTGATAATTATGAAATAACTTATATATTTCTTATATAAAATTGGATTTAAATATGACGTGAGTGCGTTTTTTAAAATTTAAAAGTGTGAGACGGCACGATCACCTTCTGATACGATGTAGAGATTTGAATTATATATTTAAAAGTGTTAAAATTATTAAATTATTTGTTTTACTTTTTTTAAGAAAAAAAGCAGTTTTTAAAAGTTTTATTTTACTTTTTTTGACTTTTTAAAATATTTTGGACAGTTTTCGGCCACTATAGTGTCTTACTCGGACATTCGGGGCAACTTATTCCAATTTGTAAAATATGCTCCTGTTCACCGTGCATCTTCCGTTGGCCTTGGTTTAACGATCCATCAACCCGTTCGGTTTTAAACAAGGATCTATAAAAATATTTTTGTTGTAAAATTTGCCAAAGTGCCATTTTTCTATACTTTACATTGGGAAAATTTTATTTTTTTATCTTCTGAACACAACGGATCTGGGCCTTTTTTATGTATGTCTTTGCAGTATATCATATATGGATCTGGGATATTTTTTTATGTTTGTCTTACAAAATATAGTCCTCCGAGGAATATTAGACCTTCAGGAGATCTTGACGGTACACCATGATCAGGGCCATTTCTATACCTTGCAACTATGTTGTTTCTCCACGTATTTAATTCATGCAACTCAAGAATCACAAATAAAAACTCAACAAAAAGGCATTTTATAATATTGTATTTAATACTAAAAAGGCATACAGATTATATATATTTTATTTCCTGTTTCACGTAAGGTACGTCCTCTATATATATATTGTCCGCTCGGAAATGTTTATAATTACACTGCGTCCACATATTGTGTTTTTCGTGCCAATTATTCCGTGTGTTATTTTTCGAACTTCAGTTTTCTTCTATTTTTTATGTTAGAACTGAAGTCTTAAAAAAACGCATGAAACTCCAGTTTCACGAAAAAGTAGACGCGACTTTTTTTAATAAGTTTAATATATTAACGTACTCCAGATTATTGTGTGGACGCGAGTAACAGAGATGCACGGAAAAACTCAAAACGAGTGAGTTTAAATGTTTGGATAATTTTATTTATAGGGATGGAATATTTTTTATAGGTCTTTTGTCAAAATCTGTGTGCGACACTGTACGATGATATTTTTTCAGTGTAATTGTATATACATATCAGTAAATCAAACGGCTCATATTCCTGATTATTTTAAATTCGAGCTGTTCTTTTCTTTCGATCAGTGACTTTTAAAAGATGAAAGCTATGCTGAGGTTCTTGTTTAGAGCTTTCTGCTTATAATCAGCTTGCAATAATATTTTATTTGTTGGCTCATGTCCTTTGAAATTGATAAAATAGTAAAATTTATTTGTTTAACTAAGAAACAATGTTTCGGTTTTGATGCGAAGATTTTATAGCTTTTGTTATAAAGTTTTATAATATTGGAAATACTTTTACACATGATTAGGTTTATTTTCTAATATAGTTTTTCATATTAAAGGTAATAAATTCAGAATAAAAATTTACTGTGATTTAAGTAATTATATAATATTTTAGAATTGATTATTGTTATTTTAAAAAAGTGTTGCTTATGTTGGCGACCAGTTAGGGACTCATTTATATATTTTTTTATTAGGCTGCTCTTGAATTAGATCATAAAAATAACAAATATCGGTAATTTTTCAAAATAACAATTTTAAATTAATCGATTAAATATTTGCAGACTTAACTCAATCAATAATTCAAATACTGTTCTCATGTTAATTATAATGCAATATAAAATGTGTATATTGTGACTGTTTTATATTATTTTATGTAGTACTGTAAATTTTTAAAATACTGCTTTCCACACAATCCTTTTTAAATGTTATTTAATATATTCATATTTTTATCTATATAACTAAGCCACATTTAATATTACTATTATATAGTAAAGGATTGTCTCCAAATTTAAGTTTCTAATGGATTAGCCTGCATTCCATATAGTCCTAGGGCTAGGATGATAAACCTGGCATACAATCAAATTTTTTCTATATAAAATAATAGGAAAAGGCTAAACTATCTTATATACAGAAGACATGGATTGCAGACTGGTTAATGGAAAATGCAGTTTCTGCACTTTAATTTTTATTTATCATTTAGAAATTCATCACCCAGCCACATCTATGTATCTATCCTACTTAAAAATTTAATTATTGAATTTTTTTTAAATTTCATAAACTAATTATTTAAGATTATTTTCTTTTTAATCTTCTGAAAATTGTTAAAATTCACAATATTTTTGTTGGCAACCAGTTAAGAACTTTTCTCAGTGATTAACTGGTCGACCAGTTACTAGGGACCTCAACATAAATTAACAAGATAAACAATTATTATGTTGGCTGTTTTTAACAGGGTTTGTATGGCCCCTTGAGAACCTTTGAAAACCCTTTAATTTTGTTAAAGTGTTACCCAAAAAAATGTTGTGCTCTGCACAAATTTATTTAGTTATACAGACTATTTATTTTATATTACAGGTGCAATGCAATGAGCAATTTTTTTTACTGTATTATAAAAATAACCTCAGAAAATTTTTCACACTGCTTGCAAGTGATACTTCACTTGCTCTGCTTGCTCACTCACACAATTATTTTGTACACATAAGCTGTATTACTACATATTGTACACAATCATTTTTTATTGAAATTTATTCAAATTAATTTACCCATTAATTAAACTAATTATCTCTTTTGATTACTCTTATTAATTATCATTATATTTTGCAATAATTCTGTATATAATAGATGTATGTATTATTAGATTTTGTTTATTATTATGGTAGTTTTTTATTTTATTTAACAAAAATAGGACCCCTTGAATTTTAGTCCTGTTGGAGCATACAAATCCTGTTTTAATTTTAATTCCCACTATTACATATTACAATAAAAAAATAATAAAATAATCTTTTGAGTTTGAAATTCTCATCAGGAACTGACCAGTTAGGGACTTTCATAATATTATAATTTAGTTTTAAGGTTCTCAACTAGTCAGGTCCCATACTTTATTCAGGGTTCGTACAGGGTCGGGAATTCAGGAAAAAGTCGGGAATTTACATTTTTTGTTTTCCTGACCTTGAGCTTAGTCACCACAAAAATATATAGAAAAAAGGTGAAGATTTTTTTTGTAAAAGTCAGGAAAAGTTTGGGAATTTCATGTTATTCAAACTGTATGAACCCTGTTTATTTAATCCACCATGTTAAACAATTATTTTATTCTTTTCTATCATTCTAGTATTAGTGATGAGATGCTATAATTACATATAAAAGTTAAATACAAAATATGTGCAAAGCCAATTAAATACTTTTCCATAATAAAACAGTTTAAAATAAACTCCCTCTCCCCAAACATATTTTTAACAAAAATGAAGTTTCAGTTAAAAATACAGTTCATTTAAATGATATGAAATCCCCCTTATAACCATCATAGTATTAAACTTGTATTTTTCATCAGGTTTTTAATGTATATAAATACTAATATTATATTTTCTTTAAAAAAATGCATTAATAAATGCATCAACATGTATATGAATGCCTTTGTTAATTTTGATTTTAAGTAGCTAGCTCAAAAAGAATATTTTTCTCTCAATGTAGGGTATTCTCTGGATATCATCCCATATTATAAGTATGTATATAATAATAACAATTTTTTATGCAAATTAGAAGTTATAATTAGTTGTGTATGTGTTGTATTATTAAATTGTATCAAAAAAAAGTAATTCTCTGTTTACACTGTGAATAAAAATAGTCTATGTTATATGGATTGTATAATAATAAAAAATATTTATGAGAAATAGAAGTTTTAATGTGTGTTGCCACTATTGCTTATTTCACCCTGACTATTACCATTATCTTTATTTAACTGATTAAAGGGCTTCCTTTTGCATGAATTCTTCAACAATTGTTCAACATATATAGTGTATTACACATTATTTATATATCACATAGCTGTTTACTTCTACATTTTGAGCATATTTATTCTTGATTGTTACTCTTGACTATGCAGTGCTATTACATATGCTATTACTATGCTAAAACTATGCTCATTAAATTTTTATATGGTCTGTTTTTTTCATGTACATACATAATTTATGCATGCTTTAATACATTAATTACTTTGTGTACCTGATATCATATTGTTTCAAATTTTGTTGTAACTAAAACAAATATACACTTCATCTTCAGCCTAAAAAGAATCACTGATTTTTATGTGCCTGTGTGCTTGTATTTTCAAACTGTATGCACATATTTGCTGAAAAAACTTCCTTTGGATGATCTGGTTTTATTGTGTGCTATCATTGTTGATCTGTCTACCAAATTGACAGCCAAATCTTTGGATTTGGAATACTTCATGCAACACTTTCCTTGCCTGCTTCCTGATGGAGTTAGTATTGACAACATTTAGGAGGAGTTTGCAGTTTATCAAGTCATGGACCTAACTGTTAACTTGAATCAAACACTTGATTATATCTGGGTAGAGATTTTCAGAGCACACACTGAATTGTATAACCTCAGTCGCATTATTCTTGGTATCTTAACTATACCACATATTAGTGCTTTATGCAAATGAGTCTTTTCTTGTGTCTGTAAAAACTCAACAGAACAAAGGGTATCAATGCTGCCTGAAACTTTGGAAGCGCTTTTAGTGATAAAGTCAAGGCCTGGACATTTCCTTAATGATCATTGCCAACACAACAATAAAATTTTATCCAAACTAAAAAGATTGTACTACAATTTTTTAAAATTTCATAAATTGTAATGTATAGACAATTTTAAAATTGACACTTTTTCACTTCATCCTGAAAATCCTGGAATTTTAGGAAAAAATTCACAAAATCCTGGAAAAGTCCTGGAATTTCATTGTGTACCCCTTCAAAAATTTCTTTTAGTATACATTTATTTTATACATAAAAATAAAAGTAAAATAAAAAATATTTTTTAATTATAAAATACTCATTTTTAATTTAATGACTATTTATTGCTAAGTACAGTTACAGGTTTTATCATCCATCAACATCAAATTTCAGAGTAATAGCGGTGATTGCATATCAAAAGTGGCTTAAGCAACACAGTGTGGCGTAGTTAAATCAGTAATAGACACACATATTTCAACAATACCAATTCAGAGATACTATTTCAAAAGTGGCAAAAATCAGTTCATACTGTGATTTTTTCCATTTCAAAAGAGACAAGAAATTTTCAATTAAGGGTTTACATTTCAAACATAATGTAAACATTTGCTCCCTAACTCTAAATTTTTCTTACTTATTTAATATATTTTTTAAATGCAATCTAATGAGGCAAGTAACTTGCTTATTTGAAACAGATGTACTGGAGATAATGCTTTTTATTATGAAACTATTTAAAATCCTGCATATTGTGTTGATGCATGCTTGAGGTGTTTGTGGTAATGCTATCTAAATAAATCTTTTTATTTGGATATTCTGGGTGGTCTTCAACTATTTTAACGCACTCTTCTCTCTTTTCATTGTCCACTTTTATGTTATGAGCACCACCTCTTGGGCGAACAACATTATGTATTTGATGACGTCAACTGATTTATCATGCAGTACCTCTTTTTATCCCCAAGATTCAGGCCACTTCCACGTAATATTCCTCATTTTCATGCGATTGAATTATTCTGATTTTATCTTGCTGTGCTATTCTGGCAGCATGCAGCATCATGAAGATTAGACTGACTCAGTGTAGGAGCTTCTTTTAGGTGTAAAACGATTTTAGGTGAACACTACTATAAGCTGTTGTTGATTTGACATGAATCAATATATGAAATGAACTGCCGTTCATCTAACTGTTATTACGTTGTTGAATGCTAAAATGCGGACTTGAATTGAGTTTGTTGATGTGCCACTATTGTTCTGAATTTTGTTGTTGATGGCTGATAAAACCTGTATTATGACTGCAGGAAATAGGCACTCCTGGCAATTGCTAGCTTCCATTAGGTAGGAGGTAGTATGTAGGATAAATGTAATATATAAAGATATTATACATACATACATAAATATAAGTACAGTTATTATTACTATGTGCTTGCTTCCATTAGGTAGGGGTAGTAGGTATTATGTATTGAGTTTAAAGCTTTTATGTACATAAGAAGGGGATAATTGATCTTATTTTAACATGGTCAGTAGTAAAAATGTCCTGGGAAATTTGCGAAAATGTCCTGGAAAAGTCCTGGAATTTGATTTTCTAAAAAAAGCACCAACCTTGATTATCAATTGACACTTTGCCTTTTTCCATATGATGTTATATAGTAGTAGTTGCTTTTTATATAACATTTTCAACATAGCTGGTTGCCTATTTATCATTATGTTGGATTAATGAATGCAGTTAATAGTAATAAATGTTCTCAGGTTTTAATTTAACTTTTATTATTAAAATTTTGAAAAGTTTTTTCACCTAGATATGACTACAGTTGACTACAGTCAGCAGGCATAAAAAATACGACTTTTGGTGAATAGGGGTAAACAGGTCTGATATCACATTAAATATTTTAATATATCACAAACATATTCATAAATTATACAATATATTTGTATGCATGATGGATTATTTTAATGTCAGGTTTGAGACCCCCATATGCCAATTTCACTCTAAGAATGGAAAAATCCAAAATCTGTCATCCCTTAAAAGTCTTAATATACTACCTTTATATAATGATAATTATAATAAAAGCTTTTCACACAAAAAATAGTTACTATTACATTAAATGGGGGTAATTTGGGTATGTTTTAAAATAACTTTTATTTGCTTTATTATCAAGTAGGTACAAAGTAAAATGCTATCTTATGAGTTTTACTAGTAGTATAATTTAAATAAAGTAAAGTTATTTAAATAAAAAAAGCCAAAGTTTATTGGAAATTATTCACCAGTGGTATCCAGGTGAAGTTGTTGGATGTCAAGTGACACACAGGTGAAATGTAAGGAACATGCTGGTGGTATGACTGTCAAATGGCCTATTCAGAATGATATTGAAACATATATGACCTATGACATTATTTGTAATATTTCACTACCTATCCCAACGTCTAATAGAGCACTGGTTCTTAAACAAAGGGACATTGATAAAATGAAAAATTTAAAGGGTACTAACATTGAATAGGCTATTTAGTAAACTGCTTCATAAAAAATTAATTTCTATATATCACATACACTTTTATGGTCTCTAGTTTACTCTACATTTAACTAACATGTATAATTGTTGGTAGTTACTTATAGTCCAGGATCACAGAAGGTTTCAATCAAAATGTTTTGTCCAAAGGTTTGATACTTTTATCAAGTATATGATAAAATATGTAAGTCTTAAGTTGCAGAAATTGAACATTATTTTTTTGAGCATTTTAGTGTTTTTTCCTATGAAAGAATAAGAAAATATTTTACGATTTAAACCTAATTTTCATGAAAATGTACATTTTAAAGATAAGAAAAATGTTATTCACACTCTTGAATAAATTGATGAATATCATTTTGTTCATCTAATCGTTTTTAACATATTGCAATCAAAATTAAATGGAAATCATGTAAATTTGTATCAAATTGGTATTCACAGTCCAGTTTAATTTTTTTCTATATAATAGGTACTCCTTGAAAACCAAGAATTTTATGTGATTGCTATTTAAAATCTTCAAAATCACATTCAATTGACCTACATAATTATCAAAGCATCATAATATAGAAGTCTTAACTACAAAAGTTTTGGCAGCCATTTCTCAAATGACCAATTTACATCTCATTTATACCAACCAACCAACTTATCCAAATATGTGAACAATATATTTTTTTTAAATGAGAAAGATAGTATAGTATAGATTGTGTTTGCAACCTTGTGTTTGTTTGTAATTATTATGTTTCCAGTGAAACTATCATACCATGAAATCCTATCCATTAGTAAAACAATTTCATATATAAATATGTGTTACCCTGATTATAAATAATAGGGTAATGTGCCTAACTAGTCTTGACAGGAAAAATATATTAGTCTAATTAATTAATTGACATAGTTTTTTAATTATTCATTAGATTGTTACAATGCTTCAGTGCAAGTAAGATTGTTAAAACCAAGAGTTTGAATGGTGGTTTGAAGGAAGGTGTCCTACCCATTAGCTAATCACTATCCACTATGTCATATAATTAAATTAATATATTAATTCTTGCAAGAACAGTTAGGTCACTTCATTTATACTTGGCACAAAGTACTTGCTAATAAGTCCTTTCAATTACACACAATTTAAATTTAAGAAAATATATTTTAAAAACTATTTTCAACAAAATATTAAATACTAATACAATGGAATATGCTTAATAAAATCACTATAAGCTGAAGTAAAATGATTTTATAATCTGAAATTGCCAACTTAAAGAATAGACAAATATTATATACATATAGCCTTCAAATAATTTGTATATGTAAATAAATATACTATAGTAAAAATACATAGTACATATAAACTCATATAGGAATATATGTTTTGCATACAATTTAATACAGTTCAAATTAATTGTATTATTTTTATAACATAAAAACTAATTTTATAAAGGCATAACTTAACTGTATTAATAATTATGAATAAATTTGTTCTTCTTAGTATAATTTTTATAAATGGCTGATTTCTGCAATTTTATTAAGTGGATTCCACTATATTAGAAAACATATGATACCTCTTTTTTAATTTTGTTTTAAAGTTTGAATTATATAATATCAATTTAAAAGACAGTAATTGAAGTACCTAGAGTTTACAATGCTACATTCCACATGAGATTAAAAGTATATATTTAGCATACTATAATAATAAAAATTAAACAAACATTCTGTTGGTATAATTTTCATTTTTTTACAAACTTTAGTATAGTACACTTTTGAAAATAACTAAGAATATTCATAATGACTTTAATATTAATGTACCAATTTTGGTTATAAAACCTTGTATAAAAATGTGTACTTTTAATTCGTTAATTAAAATATCTACAATTTTCAGTAAAAATAATGATATACTCAGGACTCAAATTTCGCTGGTAAATATCATATGCCTAGTTTTTTTGTTGCTTTAAATTTGATTAAGTTTCAAGATTAACAAAACTATCAATCTATTAAAACTTTATTATCTATTTTTTAACAAATGCACTAAGATTGTAAATACCTAAAAATGTGGAAGATTTGTTGTTACCTTGACAAAATGACTCATTTATATGACAAAAGATTAATTTTTACTGGTATTTTATTTACCCTTCTTTCTAGTCATATATATATATATTTAAATTGAATTTTCTCTGTATTCAATTCAAAATGATTAATTTATGTTTATAATTATGAATTATCGATTTTTTGAAATTTCAATTATAAAAAGTATAATTTTTGTCTTGTGTCTTGAAAATTATACTTTTTTTGAAATACAAGGCACAATGAAAATAAATATGTATAAAAGTCACTCACAAAAGGAAAACTTTTATGAAATGAAGGAAATTGACACTGTATAACATTATAAGTCTAAAATCAAGCTTTTTTACTTTTGCAGAACAGACCACCAATAAAATATTTCATAGAAATACAAGATAATTATCCAAAACTAAAAATAATAAAATAAAGTAGTACTTATATATATATTTCATTAAAAGTGTCTATTCCTTATTAACTGGATCTCAGTTACATATCCAATCTAATATATTTACAAATAAAAAGTAGGTTGTCATTTTTATTGATATATTTGGGTATTAATTTGAATTAGTGATTGTTTTTATTTCTTCCAACACTGGGTTTGGCCAGAATACATTTTAGTTCCTTTACAATTTTAGTTTCTTTCAGTTCCTTTACAACGCAGTATGACCGTTTGTATAATACCTGTGCAATATGTATATACAGAGTCTTGGAAAGACTTAAAAAAGGTGTAATTTTGTGATTGTTTTTCTAGTCTGGGAAAAAAGTCTGTAAAAAGTGGAATTTTTGACAAATGTGGATATTTTGACATTTGTCGATTTTTCAAATTGTATTCAACTGCATTTTTAATTATATTTATGATTTAATAATTTGCACAGAGGCTGTAGAGACGGTCCTCTGGGGTGTACATGACACATAGTACTAATACATACATTTGAGGTTATTTCTTGTTAGTTTAGTCACTGATATAGTTAGCTACATATATTTATAAAAAATAATATTCGTGTAAAGATTTTTCTAAACGAAAAAGATTCACACCTATTGTTTTCATGGAATTTTATTTTCTGGTGGTTTTGAAGGTTAACATAAATATATTTAGCATTATTAGAAATTCTTATTTTAATATTTTATAAACAGATTTAAGTCACATTTCACCGAAATATTGGACCGACTTCTTAAGTTTATAAAACCTCCAATTTCCAGAGCATGTCCTCGACGCCCGCCCTCCCACGGGATGACGTCACCTCCCAACCGCCGCCGCCGACACCTGTCGCAACCGAGGACGCCACAGTGGAGCCCCGTCTTCGTCGTAGCAACCGTGGCAAGGGCCGTTTCCAAGGTCAGGAGGACAAGCTTGACCACTGCAACGTGAATGGTGTAGAGTACAAGCCGGGCGACTATTGCTACTACGAGGAGGCCAACTTTGACTACTTCACCGTCGGTCATATCGAGGAGATCAAACTGTCGAAGAGAGAGCGGCTCACTGTGGTTGCCAAATGCTTCTATCGGAATCGGGACATCCCAGAGACCGCTAAACAGGCCCTGTTGGAGCGAGAAAATCAGGGGAAACCTGTGCCTAGTGTTGTTGCACCCGAGGTAATTCACCTTCTATCCAATGCATTGTAATGTTTGCTCCACAACATGAAGTAGAGACAGTTTTAAGACGCCCGTAAGGACCGGTAAACATAATTTGATGGGAAAGTGTCGCCAAAAATATATTTAATAAAGTATACTATCATAAAAATGGTGTCTTAGGGTGAGAACATAGACACATGTTTCTTTTAGATATTTAATTATTATAATTATGGTTCTCTTTTTCCAAATATACTTAAAGAGTTATGAGGATTCTTCATGAATTAATAAATCAACTTGTCATAAATACGTCAGAGTTCTCACTTTGAGTACTTGGAACACAGTTCAGTGAAGCCCTTTTGCTTATCTGAGCACTTTATTCTCACTGTGGATACTTGACACGAGATGAATGGCTTCTAGTGTATTAGTTGTTGAGTCTCCACCTCCACATGTGACTACAATCTTGAAGAAGATTATGAAATGTGTTTTATGTGATAGTTTAGGGTTAATCTATTTCCATAATTGTAGTAAAGTTATTGTGCAATCTTTGTTGCAAGAATAGTGGCATTGATTGTAACCAACTTCTGTAGTGAACATTAAACTCCTGCGAACTAGATACATTTTTTTAAGAAAATCTGAAATCTGACTCATTTAATATTTAATCGGGTGGGTTTTATATAGGCTATCAGTTTGTCTGTCTATCTCACATGAATTATGGAATGAACATGAAATATACAATTCGTAGTGACTTTAGATTTGTTATAGGTACATGGAAATTGTCTTAAATTGGGAGCTGCAATATATCTATAATTTATGTTTTTGGTTAATTTTATTGTCTTATTTTGAAATGGTTGTCGTCATAATTTCAGTTAAATAATATATTGGACATAAAGCAGTTTATTTTTTAGAAATGTTTCGATTTATTTCCCTTAATTACCTTTCTATATCGTTCCTGCATAAGATGACCACACATTGTGTATTCCGACAGGTTGCTGTTAGGGAACTTTTCATCTCCGATGTGACTGATACCTTCATTGTTGGCGCCTTGAGAGGGAAGTGCACGGTGCGTCACTATGTTGATTTGGCCACAGCGCGATCCACTTTTCGCTCTGACAACGACACCTTCTTTTACGTGTTCTCCTATAATCCAGAGACTAGAAGACTTGCCTCCACCAAGGCCGAAATTAAGGTACTGCCTCAGGATTGTTCAAGTCTTGTCATGTATTTTACATTAAGTATTAAGTTAATCACACACTGTGGTTTGAGACAATATTTATTGATCTAATTATAAATACAATAATTTGTAACAATTTCTTTATTATTATTTGGCTTAAGTTTTGATCCTTATATGTTTCATAATATCTATAATAAGTTGAGCTTTATTTTTTTGTTACATTTTAGTATTTTTGTTACATTTTTTATTTTTATAGTTCGTTATAATGATTTACTACTCATAACATTTGCAGTAGCATAGCGAATAAAACCTGAATAACAGGTTGGAATACACTTTTATTTCTAGGTTGGCTCCGCTTATCAAGCCCCACTGCCAGAATTACGCGGTAACCGTGACGATATTATCACAAGAAACAATAACAAGGAACGCGGCCGAAGGGCCATTCTTGAGTCGCAGGGTTGTTGGGAGTATCTTACATGGGAACCAGATCAAATTATCGACGACAATCTTGAAAATTATCTCCGCGCTACACGTTCAATTGTTGCCTTTGCCGGTTTCGGTGGCGGTGAGGATGATTTGAGCTCGGCCACTAACGGTCAGATTATGGCCAACATGTGTGAGACGGCGCAGAAGTCCTACGATTTTCTCCATCAGTCCGGATACAATTGTACACTTGCCTTCAGTAAGCTAGTTCAAGATGCTCTTCCAAGGGTAAGTTTTCGCACCATTACCACCAACACAATTCCTGTTTATTTATGTAATATCTTGAGCAAATTTTCTCCTTACAATGATATTAGTATATTAATTGTGAGTTACAAATGAGTTAGCCGAAATTCAATCTCCTTGGAGCTACCTGCTTCGTTCATTAACTTTGTGTCATACTTGACAGTTGAGTTGGAGAGATTCATCACGAATAAGTAGGAACTCTCTGCTTACTCTCTCTGTCATACAATTTGATATATTTTCTCCAGATATTGGGACATACCCAATTGTGTCCTGTTTTTAGCGAAGCTGTGTCTTATTTATTAGCTCCAGGTTAGCAACAATTCGATACAAACAACTTGGTTTATTCTATGCCATTGATCATACTGTCCTCGAAAATCATTTTATGCGCGTTCCTAAATGGTTTCCCCTCAATGTACCACACTGTTCCTCATCACTAAAACTTAGTTTGTCTGCAAACTTGAGAACAGTTTATCTGCAAGATGTTAAATTATTGTTACTATTTTTGTACAGAAAATAATCAATTGGAAATTTGATATTCCAACCGCTCTGCAGATTTTATTTAAATGATGGATTCTTCCCCCACCAGGACTTAAAAGGCAGAATTTATAACTTAATGGAATCGCGACAATCCATCCAGATTTGTCAGATGTCGTCATGTTTCATGAAAGGCATTTTATTGTCACAATGAAGTATGAATTATTGGTTGTTATGGGACAGACAATGAAATTGTTACAACATTAATTATAATCATTATGTTTATTGTATCGTTTGGAAGTTTTCGTCTTTCTTTTTTTCGTCTAACATAGTTGAATAGTTTGGAGTAGTTGAACTAGTCGAACAATATCTTCTGCTTGCAGGGCGGTCCCCAGCGCTGGTCCAGTGAGGAGATGCGCACCTTCAGCCTGGGTATTCGAACTCATGGAAAGGACTTCCACAAGATTCGCGGGGAGTATTTTCCCCACCGGGGCTGTCCGGAACTCGTTGAGTTCTACTACTATTGGAAGAAGACCGTTGGGGCCAACTCCGCTCTCAATTATGGCCGCGGTAGACGTGCTGCTAGGAAAAACACCAAAGCCTCGAATCCACGTAAGTATTTGGCTAATGAGATAAATGTGTTGAGCATTTTGTTGTGTTTCTTTCTCAAATCTGATATTTGCGTCATTATTTGCCAAAAAAAACTCTTTTTAGTAACCAGAGCAGAAGCCCTGAAAAAGTATAGTGTCTCTGTCTTGAACAAAGGTAACCATCCTTCTAGACTTGGGTTATATTACAATATGTGCTTTTAAGATAGACGCTTGTAGATTGTGTTGGTTGGGGTTATTAATCAAACATTCACCTTGAAAGCGGTCTGTTTGAACTGGAAGCTATCCGTTATCCAGGATGTTATCGCGATATAGAAGTGGTTTTATCCTTATGTGTATACTGTATTTTAGTTGTGGTAAGTTGTATTTTACAATTAGAACTCTTATTCTGGTGGTTTGTTATATCTACGTTCGTTAGCACATTTTAGTGCCAACTTTTCCCTATTATTCGCGGTTATTTCATTATTCATTGGTGGAGATGATGTTTCTGGTGGAGGAGGTTGGCTTCATAGTTGTCTGTTGATGATCCCACAGCTCGTCAGACCAACACCCCATCCAGTGACAGGTCAGAGTCCACTAGCAGGGGGGAGTCGGAGGAGGAGAACATGAGTCAGCCCGGAGACAGTGAAGATGAAACTTGGACGGCGGGTGGTTCACTCCCCGCTGGTACCGCGCCTGGGGCAGAGCCTCGTGCTACACGGGCCCGTTGGTGGGGGGCTGCAGGCGACTCTGGTGGTAGGAGGAGTAGGACTGGGGCTTCGGGGAAGGCCAAGGTATGCCGAAACTGTGGCCTAGAGGTGGACTGGGAGGGAGAACAACAGCTGGCTAGTAAGGCGCAGGTGAGTTATATTATGCTATTTAATTATCCATTTTTTATTTGTAACAAGGAGTGTGGGCCATTCAATTTTTTATATTCTAGTCAGCACTCTCCTTTTTTAAATGTAATTATGTGCAATAAACAGCATCTACTAAAAATATAAGTAGTATGTGATGTGTATATCTAGACCACAACACACCAGGAGGGGGGGTAATGACTCATGTCCTAGAATAATATTTGGACTGTTTTTTTAGCAGTGTAATGTAGTGGGTATATTAGTTATTTCTACATTCATGAATTGCTCCCCCACCAGACAACTCCTCGGGTGGTTTCTGTGCAGAATAATGGTCCCGGAACTTCTGTGGCAGCCACCTGTGAAGTCCCCGTGGGTGTGGCCAATGGTGGCGGGCCAGACAGTGATCCACCGGTGATCCACCAGACACACCAGCACCTCTGCCCGGAGTGCAAAATATATCTTCAGAAGTACGGAGAGGAACGCCCACCCGGTTTTGTGGAGTCTTCCTCCCTTTGTGAAGAGGAGATTGTTGCTCTACCCACCGATGTGGTAGGCCATGAGATTGGCTTGGAAACGGTAATTGTTGTGAATGTTAAATTACATAATATGCTAATTCAAAAATCTAGACTAACGTAGACATCTTTAATCAACTAAGTTGATAAACCTGTCCTATTTGTCGTGAATTCTTTTAGACATTAACAAATCTTTATATACCTTCTTTAAAGATATATTTAGACTATTTACTGGATGATGAATGTCGAGAATTTATCTGCGAAAGGTGTCATTTATTTGACGTCGTACGACTGTTTTGATATGTCTTATCTATTCTGCCTGTATAAAAGTGACATGAAACCCATCAGCTTTATACAAATCCTCTGCTAATATGTTTTATCTTTCAACTTTCGTAGTTTTGCGCTGTAAATAGATTGTTATAATAATAGATTGTCTTTTCTGAGCAGAAGGAAGACGGTCAGACAAGTTCGCATTTCTGGCCAATCAGTCCTGCACGCGGGGAGACCAGCTTTAATCAAGACCACAACAGACCCGGTGAGAAATCTTGTTGATTAGCTATGCATGCTAGGCCGGTTCATTAAGTCGGTGGATAGATAAGGGAAGGAGAAAGGGATATTCTGGATTATTGCATTATTTTGTTCAGTTCTGACAAGTCGATGTTGTATAATACAGCACTGATATCTATCCGAATTAATGAAAAATTTAATTTTCGTAACACACAAACACGTCTTTTTCAAAAGTAAAAATAAATTTTTCTTCTTGAATTCGTTCTATTTCTATACTGCGTGTTGAGTGGTTCAGACATGAAGGGCACCGCTGCTAAAGCCATCGTCAGGCTCAGAGCAGGGCTATGTGGCGGGTGGGGGGTTCGTTCTACTACGTTATTGTTATCTTCTCTCTCCCTCTCTGGATGTTGAGAAGAGAGGGAATGTGTACATATCGATTAAATTGGTAGGAACTTTCTGACCAGGAGTTAATCATCAGTCATTAGCTTAGCTGCCTCACTTTTTCTCCACCTTCAGATGTTTTGTACGGGTGTGATTTCAAAGTATCTCGAGCCCTTTGATCTAGCTATCCACTCTTCATTATATCATTTGAGATATTTCCCTTTGCAGGTATCTATCTCATCCACTAGGGAAACCTTTAATTATTATCATCTCATAAACTCTAATTTTTTCCGTCCATAATGGACTTCTGGCTCACTCTCTAAGTAGTTGGGATTGTGTTGTATTATGACATTAATTATTAGATGATATTGTTTAATTTAGATGACTTTTTGTAGATATTATAACATTTCTGATCAATAAAGGTGTCAACAATTTCCTGTCGAAGTTGTTTAAAATAATCGATGGGTGCAATTAGTCTGCCTCGACTTGGCTTGCTTTAACTTAAGTATATGGCCGACGCTTTTGTTTGAAGTCTAGTTTGGAGGAGATATACTTGTGTGAATTTAGAAAGTTTTCAATTATGGTTTAATCGATTTTGTCTCTTTCTTAGTTTACACGGTTGTTACACACTTTGATATTATTTATCTGACGTTTTTTCCCTCTTTGATACTGTCATTTGTTTTTCTTTGTTCGATACAAGCTCTAAAAAACTCTTTAATTGAGGAGAAAAGTTCCCCCTTTCTTTTTGATTAGTGAAATTATAGTTGAGGGATCGTTTTCAGTTGTGTAGTTTACTATAAGCAGAGTTTTGACTGGCGGGTTGTCATGGTTTCTCGGTCGGTTCTCCCCCAGGCACGATCAAATCGTCCGCCGACTTGGAGGACGAAGAAGACATCGATGACGAGAGTTCTGACTCATCTTCTGACGGCGAGACCGCTAAGAAGACCCGTCCTGCTCCGGTGACCCCCACTGTCACAGACACAATGCACCCGCCGCCCCCTCCTCCCGTTGCCATGGCTGCCAACGAAGTTGTCAAGGTGTCAGCAGCTCCACCTGTCCCAGAAGGTTAGTTGTAGCTGTTAATAAATGTATCAAAGCCTCCATGTACAGCAGGATCTTATCCTTCTTTTGACACAGACTTGGGAGAACCACCCGTGAAGCGGGCCCATCTCTCCCCTCTCTCGTCCAGTGACGTCACCAGTCCCCTGGCTTCCTCCTGCGCGGCTGCTCGGCCAAGGGATCTGCCGCTTGGTGAGATTTTGCGCGCTGGTAAATGAGTCTTGTTGTTGTTGTTGTTGTAAATCGATCGATTGAAATTCGAGTTGAAGATTAGCTGACAATATTCCGGGGAATAAATGTTGTTTTTCTGCTGTCTTTCTGGAGGGAATTCTTGATTTCTTAATTAGTTATTAAGGAGACATCATTCCAATGCTTTTTCTTGATGCCTGTTATTACAAAATATAATTTCCGCTTGTATTATGCTTCAAAAAATGATGCTTGACATCAGCTTTGGAGACTAATTAATCAATAATTCAGAAAAGGCATCAAATTTGTTTAAGCCAAGGAGAGAATTTAACTGTGATTATAATATAAGAAAGAGAGAAAGAACTTTGGCACATTTTAATATTTGATATTCTGTCGAAGTGTAATAAGAAAATATGTAAAAAGAATAATAAAAAGGAAACTGTAGTATTTATTATATTAAAATGTAAAACAGCGTTTCACTATTGCTTTAATTCCGGCTAATTTTAAATGAAAATTGCTTTTTGAGCTGAAATCCACTCCAGTTTATGATAATATTTCTGTTTTGGTTGTGTTTTGTGATCCACTCTCATGCCTGATGTATTGATTGTGGTTGTCTGTGTGTGCAGGTCCTGTGGACAAGGTGCAAGACCTCTCCGTGAAGCCGGCAGTTACAGCCTCCTCACCTCAGGACCCAGCTGTGGTGCTGGTCGAGCCCTCTCCACCCCACCCCCTTACTTCGGTGGAAGAACAAGGCGAGGAGGAAGAGAGAGACGAAGACTGTGTGGTGAGGAGTAGAGGTCCTTCCCCTCCCGCCCAGCCCATTTCGAGGTGGTTTATGAGTTCATGTTGCTTATCATGTAGAAGCAGTTTATAATGATTGCTGGTTTTATAAAAGACGTGTTCTCAATTGCTTGTTTAGTGAACACCGACGCTCCAACTTCAGTGTCTTGATTCGAGTATGGTCACACGAGAACAATACCTGCTCCCGAACTGATCTGGTTTATCGACCCAACCGGAATGTGACTGCCGAGCAACGGAGGAAGTTAGCCGAGCCCAAGGTACCACAATACGTTTAATACAGTCTGTTAATGACGGGATAGTGTCGTATTGTGTACAAATGCCTAAAAATAATCCATCGTGCCATATACAAAACAGGGTCCTCTCAAAACACATTTTTTACATTTTAAATTTAATTACACATCGACTTTTGTTTATTATTTAACAAAACTTTTGTACTATGTTTAACTGCGCTACAGACATTGTTATGCAATAATGCAGCGCTATATAAATCAATAAATATTATTATAATAGTTGAGAGATGAGGGGATTCATTTAAATCATAGTCATGACGACGTTCGCATTAAATGCTTGTTCTATTTTAGAAGTAGCTCAAATTGAAATGTTACACTGCAATCTGATACTTTATCAAATTTATTTTATATTGATGCAAATTTAAGAAGATTATGAATTGTGACAGTTAACAGGGAAATATTAAACATACTTTAAATTAAGAATAGAAGAGGACAGCTATTAAACTCGTTATATAGAAGATTTGTCTGCCATCTGCTTTATTCTCATGGCTGTTCCACTTTTGACCAATCAGGACGCAACCTGCACTAAACCAGACCGGCCCACCCCGCCCCCCACCAACGCAGACACCTCCAACCCTCCCCACCACCCCCCTACCACCTCCTCAAAACCCTCCTCCATGCCTCGTGGCCCTCCACCGACCTCCCAGCCGCCCGCACCGCCCACACAGGTGCCCCCTAAAAGGCCCAACACCGGAGGAGGTGTGCCGCCGTTCTTCCCTCCTGGACACCCGTCAGGTCACCCTTCACATGTCATGAGTAAGGATTTCTCCATATGTTGTGCCCTCCACACAGGATTAACCCTCACTGTCTCTCTCTCGCAGATGAACTCCTCAGGCCCGGCATGTTCCCACCTGGCTTCACTCCTGGCAACCACCCCATGAACTTGGCCGCCGCGGAACACCAGCAGCACCTCCAGAGGCTACAACAACAGCAGCAGGCACAACAACAACAGTCCTTTGGTCTCATGCATCGTACGCGTAGGTTTCTTTCTCTGTATTTAGAATCATGGTTAAAGCTTTCACGATTATATTGATTTTATCTAATCGATGGTTTATTGTTTTTATCTGATCGATGTTTTATTGATTTTTTCTGATCGATGTTTTATTTATTTTATCTAATCGATGTTTTATTGATTTTATCTAATCAATGTTTTATTGATCACGTCTTGACAGCCAACGAGTACGAGGTGATGAAGCGCTTCGAGGAGCAACAGCACCAGCGAGAGCTCATAGCTCGTCACCACCAGCAGCAGCAACAACAGCAGGCGGCTGCAGCCAACCTCCTGATGCAGGGGGCGGCAGGTGGCAATGGGCCGAGCGGTGGAGTCCCTCCTGGATATCCACAGCAACCACCTTCCTCGGCCAATAGCGCGGCCATGTTGGAGAGGTTGATGTCCCATGCTGGCATGCAAGGTGTTTATTCCTCCGTTATTCACCGGTTTTATTTCACAGATAGGACATCTTGCAGGAATTCTTGTAGTGGTCGAATGGCAGGAGGCATGATTTATGTGTTCTCTATCACTCTATAAAAACCCGAATTCTCGTTCTTCAGAGTGGTCCTCCATGCTCGCCGGACACCCGATGAGCAGTGTGGCAGGACCCATGCTTTCCCACCAAGCGGACCCTTCAATACACCCCAGCTGGGCAGCTATGACCCGGGAGATTGCCGCCCTCACTGCTGCTAACAACAACCAGGGCCCGATCCCCTCCGTTCTGCCACCGTCGCTAAGACAACAGCAGCAGCAGCAACAGCAACAATTGAGTGCAGCAGCTATGCGGGGCAGTCCCCAGCCTCCTGGTGGTTACCCCGGACCCCCTCAACCACACCACATGCAAGGGTTGTCCCTCCCCGAGATCATGCAACATCACTACAACATCAATATGATGCAACAGGTTTGCTATAGTTTTTGTTGTTCAACGTTCTCTTCACCTTTCTTCAACTCCTCTTGTAAACAATACAGACGAATTGTGTTATAGACTCATACATTTAATGATGTTCTTCTTGGGTCTATATTTATTATTGATAATTATATTTGACAAAACCTTCTCAATTTGATAAATATGACACAACTATCATCTCACTGGCAACAAGCTGAAGAGAAGGCAATGAAGCGGACCCACGCTCACACCTCGGTACACACATTGTGAACGTCAGTGCTTCTCCACCTATATATCATTCTTTTGGAAACGGCACTACTCCACATGATCAACAAGTTTGTAGTGGCTATTGACAATGATAAGGTGGCACTTATTTCTGCACTTGATTTAGGTACTGCATCTGACATCATCGACAGAAATAAGTTGCGGGACTAACTTGAGAAGAAAACTCTCTGACCATTTCTCTATTACCTATACACGCAAAATTCCAACGATCGCAAGATTCTATCTCCTCTCTATTTATCTCCTCTCTCTTCTCTCTCTATCTTCTCTCTCTCTATCTCCTCTCTCTCTGTCTCCTCTTTCTATCTCCTCTCTCTCTCCTCTCTCTCTATCTCCTCTTTCTATCTCCTCTCTCTCCTCTCTCTCTATCTCCTCTCTCTCTCCTCTCTCTCTTCTATATCTTTATCTCCTCTCTCTATCTCCACAGGCGGAGGCGCTTGCGGCCGCATCAGCCAATCCCAACCTGCTCGGTTTTGGTGGTCCACCTCACTCGGTTGGCATGAACTTTGATCCCCAGCTTCTTCAACACCTCATCGAGAGAAGAATGCCACCTCCCCATTAACACGGTCTTCAAACTGCTGTCATAGTGTGCTCCATAACATATGCATTTAAAGCTCTCCTTATTTAGCAATGTCTCCTCTGCTGACCGACCATTAACCAATCTAGTCTTCACAATCCGTTATCTCAATCTTTACCTCTCCTCTCTTTATCCAATCAGAAATCTTCACCACCCATTTTCTATCAAGATCACTCCTCCTAGAGAAACTGATATTGATTAATCCACAGACTGCTGTTTACATTATTTGTTGACTTGGTTCGATAAAAGAGTTCTTTTCTGTTTATACTGAACTGTACATACACAATTCTTCCGGACCGTGTTACCCATCCTTATAGCCGTTATGTAATATGAAAACTTGTATATTTATCTTTCCATAATGTAAATTATCTTTTTGTTTTAATGACTGGATTCAACCAGCCGCTATCTTCTCACTCTGCAATAATTTATCTAACAGTAGAACGCCAATTTCCGGTCCCCAATACTCCAAATACTACAATTTATCCTTTTTATATGTAGTATTTTTTATGTATGCAAAATGTTGAATGCCTCAATCAATAATTGTTTGGTGTAGTATATATTACTTAAAATAGTAGAAAAATCTATTTATATTCTTGTCGTAAACTATTCATTTATGAATAAATATAAAATTTAGTTATTATAATAAAAGAAGTTTGACGTCTGGTTTGGAGTTGCAATTCTATCAAATTTGAAGAAAAATTGACAGTTTAGATGGTTGTATTGTTTTTAGAGGCTGAAGATAAATTTTTGTTTCAAAGTTACCCAATTCTTATTTTTGTCATCGTGATAATTTCTTAAATCCTTAATTTTAAGCAAATGATTTGAAATATTTACCCCATGTTTGTATCGAGTAACCCTTGGTTACCATCATGTGTACAGTCTGTTTCTATAGGCAGGAGTTTTTTCACAATTTTTGCATTCCTGCAGATTGGCTGCTACCTATACTCTATTGTTTTTCTTGATTATGATTGGTTAGATCGATCGAGTGTATTTATCTTCTTTGACAACCTGTTGCTATATATGTACCATGTTTGTACATTAGACTTAATTCCCATTCAATAAAACTATTGCAATAAATCAATATGTACTTGATACCATGCTTTGTTGTTATACATTTTGTTTTTTTTAGGATTAACAATTGAAGATATGTTTTTTTTGTAATATTGTGTTTATCATAACATTCCTAATTATATTGGGTTATTTAAATGAAGCTATAACATAGATCGGAATGATTTATTTCATCACGTTTGAAATAAATGAACTGGCTTTGATAGGTGTTAAGAAATCTATTTATAGATTTAGGGTCATTAAATTTGACTAAATATCGAATTAAAATCTTTTTTTAAAAGTATATTCTGTTCATTTTCCTAACCTTTTTAACAATTGAAGTAATTTAGATATTCAAAAATAAATTACATTTGAAATGCTGATGCCTACAAAAGCTGTTCATTTTCTGCAATTAACAATTAAATATTGATATCTTTGCTTTATTAACACCAAAGAAGTATTTTTGCTTAAATTCTGCAAACAGCATTTATTACATACAAATAAAGCTAAAAATCAATTTAGGTACTCAAAATAATAAATATTAGAACCATTTTTGTAAATTAAATATTCGATACTAATTTTCAACTATATTTGTTTAAACTTTTAAAATTCAACTATCATTTTGCGGGGTGAAAACACATCCAATAACTTATATTAAATGTTCAAAGAAATATACGTCGCATTCTATGCACGTACAAATATTCATTGCACATATCTTCCATTACGATTCCAAATTCTCTTGTAATCAGAACATTTATTCTGAGTTTTACTCTCCTACAAAATGTTGTGTAACCCTGCTATTTGGGGAATATCTGTATTAGGTCACAGTCTATTGTAAAATAGTATATAACCAAACATAAAATAAACAAACGTTCATGAAACTCATTTATTTATTGATTTAAAAAAAAGCACACTCGTAAAATCTATCAATCACGATCGATATTATTACTTAAATATATGGATCTAAAGATTGCCGTCAACATAGCTAGATAACAGGTCATCGAGTATAATTTAAATATTGATGCAACGTCTAAAATTCTACGTCTCTGAAAAATCATGTTGAAATGTCCAGCTAACAATTCTTATATTGATAGAAATATAGAGAGAGAGTGAGATATATCAATCAATTTTGTCCTACAACAAGTCCCAATCGATATAATATAATGCATATAAATATATAATGAATGTAGATTTCATTTCTATGTATATTTTTGGCTAATACTTCAAGCATTATAAACAAATTAGGTAATAAACACCCAATTAAAGGAAAAAAGCAAAAAGATTGTTTAAAAATTTATATTGATTTTTAGAAAATATTTTATGACTAATTTTCTCATTACGTTTAACTTTTAGATAAGTGTCAGAATTTTATATATTTGATTTATCAATAGGACTGTCTAGAGTTTCTAATAATTTTGAAATATCGCATTATTGATTATATGTGACTAGCGGATCGTATTTATTTAATCAGTGGAGGGAGCTTTTTCTCTTCAATCAATTATAAACAACACCGTTTACAGATGAAGGAATTAATTAGTATATTATTGGCAGGTGGTCAGTCGACTAAATAACGTAATTACACTAAATGATCTTGATTCGATCTGACTGCAAAGATAATTGAAACTGTGCCGTTCCTCTGTGCATCCCCAAGCAAAATATTTGCACAGCCACTTCGAGTGCAAATAGCCAGCTTAAAGAACCAGCAGATACTTCTTGCGTCTTTATCAACCTTGAAAATTCAAGCTGCCACATTTTTTCGTCGCATAGCTTGCGTCTATACAACAAGAGCTCTCGAAAAAGGGAATTTAGGCTTCAGGATATTTCCATCACATGCATCAGCTGTTGTGTAGCTATTAAATCGCTGTAGAGTGGAGGGAGGGGGTGGGTAGGGGGTTATGTTTTATGCCTTACATATAGGCTCTTTCAGTTTTCTGCTATGCCAATATATTTAGGATAGCCTGAAGTTTGTGAGTTTTCATCAGTGTTATTTGCTTATTTAACGCTCTTTGAATATTAGCTTAAGACAATTTCCAAATCAGTTGATAAACGTATCGTATTATTAAAATCAATTAAGGAATATACTTAATTCTTACAATATAAATGCCTTTTATTAAACTATTTTTTTTAAAACTATGCTGCATTAAGAAAAAGTTGAAATGAAAAAAAGATAACTTTTTACAAAGCATATTAATTAAATGTTAATTTTTGACAAACTTTCTAAATTAAAAATGCGCCATCGATAATAATCAACATTTATTATAACTTCATAATTACGTTTATTCTTTATCTTTAATATAATTATACCATTTAAATGTAAATAATTATAATAATTGCTTTTACATAGAATTTTCTAAGCCAAATTTCTTATAATATCATAAAAATATTTTCTGAACAGCTTTATTTGTTGCTATCATTGCTATTATTATGTGGCTATCATTGCAGCAATGCAAAGCATATTATGTTTTTTTCTTTATAACTAAGATTGCAAATCTTTAGGGCAATTTAAAATCGGATGCAAATGATAACCGCTTTACCTAATTAGGCATTTTAAAAAAGTGATTTCCAATCAAGTTAAATTGTGTTTCTATATAATTTATTTGAACAATCATTAATTAGGACACTTCATTCAAAATGAATGTGGAGCCTCAAAATGTGCTCAAAAATAATATGTCAAATAGTTTTTAAAATTTTGTATACTGTAAATACAACAAAGTATAAAAAATTACTCTCTAAAATTGGAATATTTATACAGTAACTTGTAACAAGAGTTTGAATGAATAAAATTATGCTTATACTCTTTAAAATATTTAAACATTAAATACTATCGAACCTTCAAAATACACTTAATTTGTAAACACAATATGTAAAAACACGCTGTTTTAAACCTTATATAAAACAATTGGTACTTAACATACAATACATTAAACTATCCAATATTTACAATGTAGAAATGGAGAACTTCCAAATGAATTAAAAATATTTACACAATTACATTTGGACTCAGAGTTCATGCGTCTCTATCGAAGTACTTGCTTCAACATTTCCACCAGGGCGTTTGTCGGGATTGTTGAAAGAAAACATAATTCCGTCCTGCGGGAGTGTCCCCTTAGACTTTCGCCTCTTCTCAATCAGATAGCCAAGAAGGTACGGGATACTGGCGACAAACAGGAAGACAAAGGCCGCCGTGACCCCAGCTGCTAGGGGAGTGTGATCCACATACGAGTCGCAATGGGAGGTGTCAAGACTCGTTACTGGCTGATTCCGTCGATTCCAGGGCAGCTGGCATACCACCGAATTGGAGTAGAGGCCACTAATGGTGGTATTGGTGTCCAGGGCCCAGGTGAGGAAGTCTGGGAGACGGTGACAATCACAGATAAGAGGGTTTCCCGTCACCGAGAGGCGAAGCAAGTGAGCGTGGTGAGTGAATACACGAGGTTTTATTTCCGATAAATCGTTATTACTCAAATCGATTTCGCGCAGGTTTTCTTTCAGGTTTTTCGCGAATGTGAACATCCCTATTTCTCTGATATTATTTCCCGAGAGGTCTAACCGCCTCAGGGAATTGGGAAGATTGTAGAATCTCGACGGAAGGGCTAAAATGGAGCAGTTCTGTAAGCTGAGCTCTTCTAGTTGATGAAAAGGAGTGAAAAACCGCCAATTGTCATTGTTCAGGTAGGGATAAATCTCGAAACAGTCCATGCGAAGAACTTTAAGCTTATGACCAAGTCGAGCCAGCACATGACGCCATAAGCTCACCACCCTGGCTCGCATAGGATTATTGCTGAGATCCAGTAGATCCAGATCTCGCGTGTTTCGGAAGGCTAAACGATCAATATTAGAAATCTTGTTGTGTTCCAAATAAAGATATTTCAACTTTGGAACAGAGTAATCAAACAGGATATTGATCCTATTCCAGGAGAGATCGAGGACCTCCAGATTTTTAGCCCCGATGTCAACCTCGTATAGTTGAGGAATGTTATTCCTGCTCATATTTAGGCTCCGAAGTCGAGGGTGATTCTGAGCGAAGTTCGACCACAAAGTTCCCAATGCGTTACCACTCATATCCAGTTCAGTTAGTTCCCGCAAATGGGTAAAGATCGGCTTGATGTAGCGACGATAAAGTCGGTTGTATGAGACGTCCAGTCGTTGCAATCCAGAGAGACTGTTGGGCACGAGGTTTAGCTCTTTAATGTTACACTTGGATAGAGTGAGCGTTTGCAGGGACCGAAGAGAAGCGAAGACATCGGTTGTTAAGGTCGCGAACTTGTTTCCGGAAAGGTGCAGCACCTTCAGAGAATGAGGAAGGAACTCCTTATGAATTATGGCTATTTCGTTGAAACTTAGGTCTAGAAACTCAAGACGCTGTTGCGAGATTAGATTAGGATTACTACTCAAAAGATTTTGGCTTAGGGTTAGGTGTACCAGTTGGTCCATTGTTGATAAGGCGTGCTCTTCCAGATGGGAGATAAAGTTTTCCGACAAATCGAGTTCTTTGGTGTGAGGAAGGAAGACATCCTGGAAGATGAATTGAGGCAGGTAAAAGAGTTTCAAGTGGCGAAGACTCAATCGGGCAAGCTTTGAAAATTTGAGCCCTACTAAAAGGCGCTTGATGGTTCCAAATGTGAATCCAGGTTGGTCGGATACATCGAGCGCCAAGAAGCACGATTTGAGCACTTTGAATATATTGATATCAGAAGAGTTAAGGCGATTGGACGATAGATTCAATTGTAGTCGTGCAGTGGAGTAATACATGTTGTTATATTGGTCCGTCAAGTTCCACTTGGCAAAATTGCTTTCTTGGAAATTCAAGGCGGAAATAAAATTATGGGAGAGGTCCATCTTCTCAAGACGATTTAATCGAAAAAATGAATCGGCTGAGAACTTAGACAAACTATTGTAAGACATATCAACCTGAATAAGATGGAGGTTCTTTCGCCAGAAGAGATCGTCCACTATCGTAAGAATATTATGAGCAAGTTTTAGAACACGGAGCATCGGAAGACCGATTAACGCATTCTTATCGAGATAAGAAATGTTATTCCAAGAGAGAGTCAAATTCTCCAATCGAGATAAGTTCAGACCGGATCTGATTTCACTGATTTGATTCATATCCAGGAGAAGGGAACGTGTTGACCTGGGAATATCTGTTGGGACCTGAGTTAGCCCTTTCTCTCGGCAATCTACTTTTTTCTCCTTTGATGAACACAAGCAACGTCGAGGACACGTGAAACGCAATGGAGTCACCACTGCTGCTGTAACTGCGTTTGCAAGCATCATAGAGTTCCCTAAGAACCAAAGCGAAACTGCAATTGTCCATCTCGAGTATTCCATTGTAGACTTCACAGTTTTCGGGAACACAAAATAGTCAACATTTTTGTCTTCACATTCAAAATGTTTCGAAGAAAAATCAAACGATAGAATGCGCGATGCATGTTCTGCTTATCGGTATATAGTAAACTTAATTACTATACAAAGATGAATTCTCTAGTTATGACAGTGATGGGGAGCGCTTAAACCAACAGTTAATTTAAGATGTTTTGATTGGTTGATCTCAATATCTTCCTTTTGACTTTGTAAATGGATATGAAGATATGCAGTGGGATATATTTCTACACCATGGGTGACAGGACTGGCTGTAAGCGTACAAATTGACCTGGAGTTGTTTACCGATCATTGCCTACAAGTGAATTATATAATTTTTATTATCGATAAAGCTGTTATAGAAGAATATTGAAATATGTCAGTTTTGTTACAGCCAGTTTTGTTACATGCTTATCACAAATAATTAATCAATTTATAGACGTAGGTATGAAAATCAATGAAAAACTACACGTGCATTTTTTATAATTAAAAAAAAACATAAACTCAATTTGTTCATCTTGATATAAATCGTTTTAGAGCAGTTACGTATAAAGATAATTGATGAAATCTAGGGATTTAAGTATAATAACACCCTAAATTTCATAGATTACCTCGTTTATTCTATTGCCTTTTTTCGGAAATTATAAAATAACTCCCGCAAATTTATAAAATGCTTATATTTTAGCATTTATTAAAAATGGCTTTTTTCTGGGAGTTATTTTAAATAATCAATATAGTTAATAAAAAAATTCGAATTCAATTTTCGAAATAATCTCAAATTTTATAATATTCTGAAAGGTTTAGAATAAGTCATATAATCTTATTTTCTTTCCAAATAACTCTCTCAAAAAGCAACAAAGTATGGGTTAATAGATGAAAGGAAATAATTAATTATACAGATACGTAGTTCAATAGCAAATGATTAATCTAGTCCAACAGCTAGTAAACTTGTCTGAAAGATATGTAATAATTATTCTAGAATTAATGCAAGTAGAATAATTCAGTAGATAATAATTAAGTTAGTTCTAAATATGCTATAGTAAACTAGATAAACAGTTCCAGATTAGGCTAGTTCTGTTGCTAGGAATTATACTATAGTTCAATAGCTATATTAAGTACTCTGGTGTGCCAATAAGCGGGGGTCCAAATAAACGGAGGAGGGGGGGGGGGTTTCCTATTTTTGACACTAAATAATTAACGGGGAAGGGCAGGGGGGGGGTGGGTTACGTGTAAGCTTGCTATAATGTTACATAATAATAATATTATTTTTGTAGCTGAACTAATCAGCTAGTGTTCATCTTATAAAAATTCCTTAGAAAAATATTATGAAATGTTTTTTTAATTTTAAACTGATTAATAGACTATTAACTTATTATAAATTTATCTGTCTATGTAAACTGTTCCTGCACTATAATATCCTATCATACGTGTGCACGTATAATTAATTGTAAAAATCATAAAAATTTATAATTTATAAATTATAAGATATTTTTATCTCTATAGTTAATTAAAATTTTTACTACTGAAATAAATTAATTTTTGGTCACATTTTTAATGTTTACATATTTTCTGTTTAATAATCGATGCCCCAAACTTACGAAGAATATCGAAAATTAAGTGAAATAGTTGAAACATTTTTGAAATCTTTGAAACATTTTCTTGCAAACGTTGAAAAATTAGATTTACTTTTATTATTATGTACTTTAAAATCGTTGAAGAAATTGAAAAATGATTGTTAGAGAATTCGATCATTTCCGAATGTGTTATTCACAAGATAAAGAAATGACCAGTAAGAAATGGAAATTTTTGTCCCAGAGGATGCAAAGAACCGAGAAATTTATGGAAATATAGGATTCTGGAATCATTTAAAATTGATAACAATCATTTAGGTTAATTAAAAATATTTTCTGTATAAAAATGGATTATTTAGATTTCTCCTATTCTTAATGTGCAATATAAAAACAATCCATTTAACGATGTGGTATTAAATACATTAATAGGAAGGTATAAGTAAAATTTTATAAAAATAAAGAATGGAAAAAAAATTATTTAATCTAAATGGAATCTTGATAAAAAAATTGGTGTCCATTATACGTTGTTATGAAAAATAGTTCATTAATAAATAGAAATAATTATATTAAAATATTTTTTAGAAATATATATATATAAATAGATAATATAAATATTTTATCTATAATATAATATAATTAAATTAAATTTATAGAATAAAATAAAATAAAAGAAAATAAAATAAAAGAAATTTTCAATACACACCCGAGCTACAGAACAGTTCTGTTGCCTCTTCAATACACACCAGAGCTACAGAACAGTTATGTTGTCTCTTCAATACACACCAGAGCTACAGAACAGTTCTGTTGTCTCTTAAATACACACCAGAGCTACAGAACAGTTCTGTTGTCTCTTCAATACACACCAGAGCTACAGAACAGTTATGTT